>NW_017264061.1:15649-42611 GCF_001653265.1 Purpureocillium lilacinum
GACAGGAACCAAGCGCGTAACATCCTAGTCGCGCAGCCTCGCACTGACCGACCAAGCTCCAGCCGCCGACGATGGGACGCTGGGCACTCGGGGGGAATGACCTCAGGGCAGGACAGTCAGATCGCGGAATGAGGCTGCAGGGGCCAAGGAAGGAAACAATTGTTGGGCTTTAGGTGTACGGCTTTTATGGCAGAATGAGCAATTAGCCTCTCGTTATGGCCCTTTAGGGATAATCCCTCCGGGCGTAAATAAAGTACATTACATTGCCCCACATTAATACGCGGATGATACACTCGCCGCAGGCCGGCTGATGACGAGTTCAGCAGTTTCTGTCACGATTGATTCCCTGTTGAGGGTTACCATTTGCTGGCGAAACCGAACTATGGATGAACAGCAACGAGGAATGGTGGACGAAGTTGGTTTGTGCTCGCTGGCTAGCCATGGCATTCGAGGTCACGGAAAATTTCTGACCTGCTCCCTCGCCATTATTATTGATGGGGAGCTGTGGGTTGCGCTGATGCGCATATACCTCGTCCAAGGATGGATAGGCTGGCACGGCTTCTGTGAAGCTGTTCGGCCTACCGTGTTAGCCACAATCGAGTGGGAACCTGCGGAGGGGATGGTGCACACTGCCATGGTGCAACGGTGGTTGGTACAAGATACAGGGAGGGATCTTAGTACGGCATGGCATGGCACCCAGCGTCCGGAGAAGCAGCCACAAAGAGAAGAAAACAACAGAACGGTAGGCATGCCTTTGGGGCGGCTGATGATTTCAGAATTATGACCAGCACGTATCGCGAATGGCGCACTGCTGCTCCGAAGATTCTGCGGTCCGAAACTCTCACTGTCGACCATCGCGAAAGCAGCTAGTGCCGCCGCGAGGGAAGCTATGGAAGTCAGCAAGGCAACCATGAAGCGTCATCAAAGAAGATTAGCCGTGTCCAAAATATGCAGAGGGATGGAGCCACCTGTCAATATCAAGCCGCTCATTCACGTAGACCGTTAACAGCACTGCTGCCTACCACCGGTGGCGATAGCTTCAGGCAACCCAGCTTCTGCCTGCCGTGTCTCAGGTGCCTGCCTCAATCAGGACGGGTATAAATCACCGACTAAAGTCAATCATTAGATAGAAGAATCAAGAGTCTTTTGTTGCCCAAATTCACTGGGGACCTTCTGCCCGGTCGTCAGTCAGTTATGCACACGTGCAGTGCGACACCACCTTTGCATGACTAGTTCCAGGCACTTCATGTCCAACGGTTGAGCGTATGTACCGGCTCGACACATTTTCGCGCGACTAGCAATGCAGGGAGCGCGCTTCATGACCTCGTCGATGATTGCTCCCAACGTGCCGGCTCCATGCGCAGGTGTACCGGAAATCTCTATGCCGCTGGATATATACGAGCGGTCAGTTCAGCCCGGCGCACTGGTCGTTCAAGCCACGGGGATGTCGCATCCTGTCACATCAGGTATTTTGACAAGGTAGATTGGGGGCAGGCAGCCGTGGCGAAGAGAATTATGACGTCGTTGTCAGAAGGGCCAGCTACTTAGCTTGCTACTAGTCGCTTCGGAGGCCAGAGCAATGCGGCAGAGAAGACGCTGTGTCCATATATTTATAACCTTGGAATGGCACCGATCTATTATTCTGCCTAGACTCACTCGTTCGCCCCTTCGCCATTTGCCATCGTTCTTCAATTTGCTGCATTCTGGCTACATACAGTACCTGCAGAAGATATGCCGTTCCCATTCCACCATTTATGCGATCTCCTGAGTGAGCTTGAAAGAAACCACACAAAGTCATCCAGTCTCATAAAAGTCCAAGAGGTCGACGCCCGCACCCTTGCGGGCTGGTTCGACAAGCACGATGAAGCCATCCTACGATGGGGCCCGGAAGCTGTGGCTTTCTTGTCATGTCTCTTTCCTGAATTCACAAACCCTCTGGCAATGCGGTCTTCATGAGGATAGCAAAGATGAGCAAGAGGGAGAGACGCCAAGGGCCGGGAGCCCTGATGTTCATAGGATGAACTCCGCCTGTCTGTTTTCAAGCCTCCCTTCCTCCTGGTGCCATCCCGCACCCTCGACCGCATCGCCAGCCTTGCCTCGTCCGTGTTCGTCCTCGGCACCGAACCGTGATGCTCTGTACCGGAGATCACCGGTTCCACAGGATTCATTTCGACCCTCACTCCGCGGTCCGGAACGCTCCGATGACCGCCTGCGCACCGATCCGCTGCGCTTTGTTCAGCCAGTCCGTTTCCTTCGCTTTACGAGCGTGCATCCAGACATTAGAAGCACAATCCATCGCCTGGGCGACCGTCGCCATGAACAGCTGTCTTGCTACCTTTGGTGAGAGCATCTTTTAGCCTCTTCAGGCTCATGGCGGCGGTGAGCCCCTTCTCGGCGGCTCTGGCCATGTGCTTTTGGTACCGCAGACCGTCGTCCATTATCAACCCCAAGATCTTTGCGCTGGCCTTGGGCTTGACTTCCGCGCCATTGATCCAGAACGGTACGTCACTTTTCCGCGCGGCAGCGCGTGTAAAGTGGGATCACCGTAGTCTTGTCGGCCTCGAACGTTGCGCCGCTGCGCTTCTCCCAATCGATCGCTTCATCAATAATTGCCTGGATGCCCGGCCGGTTTGCTTCCGCGGTCGGGCCGGTCACCCAGGCCGAGTTGTGTACTACGGTGACAGAGATGGAGAGTATGTTCGCTTGGCGGGACATGACGTCGACGGTCGCGAGCCGGCAACCTACGCCCCACGTTTATATACGGCTGCAGGTCTCGCAACCGTGTCTACCGAACAAGTACCTTTATTTGCCTTTCCCCATACGCAAAATACATTACACAGTAGCCACTAATTTTCTCCATGCTTTTATTATAAATCACCGCATACATGCGAGCACGGCCAACACGTTATCGTTCGTACTGCATCAACATCTCAATATTGTTTGATAGGAGGGACGCCCCACAGACCCCAGCACGAGGGCGTTGAAACAGTTTCGCTCAATGGAGTGATAGAGAAAATTATCTTACGTTGCTTTGGAGTCCATGACCGCTGAAAACATGGCCAATTGATCTTGTACCTGTTGTGCTGGATACATTGAGATGGAGACGTACAAGGGCTTCATCGGCTACAAATCCAGTCCAGCCAACAGTCAATCGAGGCCAATATGCAATATAGACCTAGATCGCTCTCCTGACTATAAGAATCATGTTCGGTTTGCTCACGTGTCGCAGCTATGTTAAGCCACCAGATGTTTACAATATCTGCTTCCCCGTACATGTGAATTGATGGTCACCAGTTGAAGTCGAGCCCAAAGGCATAAGCCAACAGAGCGGCAACCGTGCAACGCGACAGTCCGAAAGGGAGGCCACTTGCCTAGTGAATAAATTTTCAACTACTTCAATATACTTGTACCACAATTTACGGCATAATGTGCCACTGAGTTCGCGGTGATGGCTTGTGGATCCATAGAACCTGGCCCGGCTGCCTGGCTGAACCAGGCTGGCTGAGCCAAGACCAAAGAGCGACACAATGGCCTAAAAGCGCCACCCATCTCACCGGGCTAGTGACTGTGTTTGTCAATCTTACTGAGCGGTTATGTTGGATCGATGTGATTTGGATCCAATTTCGATTTCCGGGCCATGTGGAGGCCCTCGTGCTGGTGCCCATAGGCACCACTGCTGGAGGTCTTAGTGGTGTTTGAGGTGGTTGACTTGATGAGATTCTTTGTCAATATGTTGAGCGAGATGAGTGGGAGACGAATTCATGTAACGTAACACATAGCCTTTATGCCCTTGTTTAAATATTCTAGGTCATCTCGGTCGATACGTAGAGGCCATGTCGGCATATCGACCGGAAGATCTGTAGCTGACATGGTGTTCGGCATGATTACAGCTCGCACTCGAGAGCTGGCGCGAGGTGGCAATTTATGCCAAGCCCAGGGAGTGAGCCAAGCCTCGGCCACGTCGCAAGAATTAAGCTGCGAACCATTCGAACACCGCCTGGCGCCTTCATCACTCACTGAAGCTTTTAGCTGCACCATCCCTGTAAGCAAGCTCTCCCAGGGCCTGCGTCCTTTCGGCAACGCGCCTCAATGACGGAACCGACCTCGCTTTTGCGAATACGGGCAGGTCTAGGACATGCCTCCATGCGAAGCCCCGGCCAGGTCACGCAGGCAGTGTATGTGCAGGCACTTGCCGGCCGCAAAAGCTCAGGAGCCACGGGCAGGGATGCATGATGTGGCTTGGGCCCGCTTCTCCCAGGCAACGCAGCGTGTTCCCGTCAAAGCAGCGCTTCTATCTGCGACGAGGATAAAGATATCCCTTATGAGCGGCTGAGAGTTTGCATTGCGCGGCCTGGACATTCAATCTTTGCTGCACATCGGTTTTGTGAACCCGCTCACCGAGGCTGTAGTGTCCTGACCGCGGGCAACTGGCGTAGCCAATAGTCCGTTTGCCGATGCCGCCGGATAGTCCGGTTCCGGATGCGCGATGGGGTGGAATGGATGCTGATACGCAGTCCAAAAGGCAACTGACAATAGGAGGCACCTTGCATACAGAGGATTACTGTCAGTCGGATCGTCAACCCCATGCAGTCGCAGCTAGGAGCGCAGGTGTCCATTGTGGTCTTTGCAGCTCAAGCCCTGTTGTCCGGTGCGAGAGATTGGGGGGTTTGTATCACACCCCATGCAGAGACCGCATGACTGGTTTGTCTGCTTTTCATGAGGCCCTGCGCGCCCAGGTCCCCCGATTGCCAATTTGCAAGTCGCCTCTCGGTGTATTGGATGGGGGATCATCCTGGGCAAACCACCACTGCCATACGGCAACAAGACACCACAGAGGCTCTGTCCAGCGTACGCACTGCCTCTTCGGCCCGTACTGTACAACCCGCCACAACCGCGCCCATCTGCGGCCCTTGCTCCGCGTCCATTTGGGGGTTTTTCCAGAAACTGCCCTCCTACTAGACTTGGGGGCGTCTGAACAGAAATGACCGAGTTTCTAGTAGGGTTACTTGTCGAGTTATTCGCACTCCCTGTCCAACTGCTTCGTCCAGTTCTGGCCGCGTTCTGAGGGACTGACGTAACGCCAGTCCTGGAGGGCGTGGCCAGAGTTTTGCTGTCCCCGTCCACAACTTCGTCAGCCAGAAGTGGCCGACGGGGGTGTTCCTAGAAGTAGAGGGCCAATGGCAAGAAGAAGTGGACAATCGTCTGCAACCACCCACTCCTCTTTTTGGAAGTGATCGGTGATGGCCACAAGCGGCCGCTCCAAGGGGTGTGCCGCTATCCTACAACCACTCCCATGGCGTCTCTGCGGCCCCTTCTTGAGCAATGCAAATGGTTGCGCAGACGCGCTCGCGGCTGGTTGGCAGCTACAGATATCCGGCTGCCAACGTACGGACAGCCAGAGCTGTCTACAATTGCGAGTGTCCCACCGTATGAGCAACAACAGTCAGAAGCTGTACGCCCAACATCACGAAGTAGGCGCAAGCAAGGCTCGTCATTATGTTGAAGTGGAAATAGCGGCGACGGAGGCAGGAAGAGGACAATTGCCAGTATGGCTCATCGACCAGCCCCCCTAAACGCATCCCTGCAATCAACCCAGCCACGGCCTAATCCCAGCCTTCTCTTTTTGGAGGCGATGAGTTGAAGACTGAAAGTTGCCGTGGTGATAGTGTGCCGCTGAGGTACGGACGCACGCCCAGTGTGTTTCGGCGCGCCCTCGTTCAAGAGCAACGATGGTCATTGCCGCTGGTGATGCTACTGACGTGGCCGCTCGACGTCTCTGCGCCCGGCCGGCAGTCGTAGGGGCAATCCGGGTCCGTCGTTTACGACAGATGGTGTCGGATACAGAGCCACAGTATAGAAGTATTACATCCAACATTACGCATCCGGCGCCAGTCGAGGCCGACTCATCACCGTCAAGGCAGACAAAACTATGTAGCTATTTACAATGCCAGCTGTCCTAAGCCTCAGCGCCTAGCCATACTGTCGGCACAATCGCCACAATCATCCTGCTCAACACCCAATACCATACAGTTATGAGGCTCGTCTCCACTGAGCCAGGTATCGAGAAGCCAAAAATTTCGTATTTCGCAGCATGTTAGCTGCACTGGCGATGCATGGGTTCCCCAGTGGCAGGCGACAAGGCGGAGCGTTGGCGAGGCCCAGCGCCGCGCAATCATTTGTCCGCTTCCCCCGATTGCCTCCCAACAGCGTCACGCAGCCGTGCAGCAGAAATTGTCGCAGCTACTGACGCCGGATACCGCGTGAGGGTCCGGTGTTGACTTGGAAAATGAACATTTGCGCAAGGAGTTCGCCCGGATCTGGTCATTCCACGTCGCAGCTTTCAATCCTGAGCCAGCTCGAGTGCAACAGCAAGGAGAAGGCAATCCCTTGGCTGTGAATCCTCTGCAGCATCCCTTGACGTTCCAATGGCTCTCCCAGATTCTGAACCGCTGCCAGCGCCACCGTTGCAGTGAGGCATACTGTTTACGGAAGAAGAAGGGTTCGGAAGAGATTTCTTGCCGCTTTTTCTTCCCCCGAGATACGAGAGATACCGCTGACGTTGTTCAACGACAAGGACAATCCTACTTCTCCTTCGAGGCGGCCAGGAATGATAGCCTTATGAACCACTATAACCGGTGTCTCAGCCTTGGCTGGTTAGCCAACATTGACATCGCCCCCTGTACCAGCCTGCAAGCTGTGATCAATTATGCAGCCAAGTATTGCAGTAAGATGGAGAAGCAAACTGAAGCTATGCGAGTCTGGGGCGGCAAATTTTGCCCTACGTTTCCCACCAGAACCCACTTCTTTCTTTTGCCTCGCGCCTGATGAACAAGCTGCTTGCTGAGAGGGACTTTTCGGGCCAAGAGATCTGCCATATCCTGCTCAACTGCGAGCCGCAGGAGGGCACCCGTGTTGCTAGAGCCGTTGATTGCCGTCCCTACGAGCAACAGGGACGGTCTCTTCGCCTACATGGTGATCATGATGGCGAGGCTGAGGTCGTCGGGATATATGAGAAGTATCTTTCTCGCCATGCCCTTCATGAAGAACTCACTTACCTTGACTTCCTAGCCAACTGGAATACGAGCAAGAGGGACGGGCGAAAGTGGACACGTTGGGGTAGTCAAGCCAAGCCTCGTGTATTATACTACTTCCCCCGGTATAAGTCCAACCACCAGCATCCCCAATACGATGATTTTTGTCGTGTGAAGCTCATGCTGGCCCACCCACATCGCGATCCCAACGAGCTACGCAAGATCGGCGGTGTCGAGTACAGGTCGCATGCATCTGCCGCCGAATTCTGTTATGCGAACCACCAGCACCCTGATGACTACTATGGCACGGCTAACTCCGAGGAACGCCGACCGGATCCGGATGAGTTCGAAGATGAATTTCACGAGCCTGACCTTCTGGAGGAGGACTGGCTTGAGCTTGCCCGCCAGCTTCCTGACTGCCCACCAAGCCAAGAGGCGGTAGATCTGCTGGGCAGACGAGATATCGATATTCAATACGATTAGACGCCCTACGTTGGCCGCTACTGTAAGGCGCACGAGCACAATCAAACAGAGAGTGAAGAACGGGGGCGATTGATGCAATTGTTGATCTCTCCCCCCCCCCCCAACTGAGGTTGGAGAGGAGTGCTTCCTTAATACATCGGCATCCTCTGATATGTCTCGGAGATATGTCTCAGAGGATTGCTTCCGGCAAGCGACTGAGGCCCTGGGCGCGTGACATGAGGGTGTCAGCATATTTTACGGTAACTAGTGTATTCGCCACTGCTTTGTAATGTTCAAGGACCTCGAGTAGGTATTCAAAGCCATGGATCACGTCCCAGACGTTCCCGTATGATCCGCAGTAATGGCACCGCAGGGTACATCCTCGAGTCCAGGAGATACGCATGGTATACATCTGACGTTCTGTTTTTCGGCATTTATATAGCGAGCTCTCCTTAAATTGACATGAGGTACAATTATTTTAGGGCATTGTGAAAGAGAATTCATTCGGCACTGAGAAAAGCGTTCCAACAGAAAATAGCGCAGAAGTTCCGCCATCACCGGCTAGTCCAACCATTCCGCACATCAGGGCTGTCAAAATGTGAGATCTGTTGGTTGTACTGGCCTTAACCACTGCTCAAGTCAAGAGGACGAAGGTCCGAGTAATATATACACGATAGCGGTGCCAAGTGGGTCAGGGCACACGCACGGCCTGGAACGGAATATCGTTTGACAAGGGCGACACTCCAACCGTCGCAAGCAGAGCTGTGTTGAACGTAGCTCGCGGCCCAACAGTACCCACGTGACGCACCATAAATGTTAGCGAAATCGGCGAACAGGCTGGTCGGCCGATAGAAATAGAGCACCCGAGTAGATGGACTTAATCCAGCCCACGTACTTCGATACACGTGCGCCAGTGGAAGACGTGCCCCCCCCGCCGTTGGTCGTGGCAATGATAACTGGCTTGTCGCCTCGAATCTGCCACCAAGCCGACCCGCTGTCGCCAGGTGCCGTTCGCGCCCAGAACGCCGACGGCCCAGCAGGTTGGAAGCTTGCACCTATTCCATAATCGAGCTCGAAAACACTGTCGATCTGGCTGCGTCCGTACAACCGCCGCTCACCCTCGGCGGGCCAGTACCCACCGCTGACATTCATTCCAACACCCCAGGATCCGTAACCCACGAAAATTACTTCGCGGCCTCTTTCGTCCTGGGCATCATTCAATATCGGACGGTCGACCGGTTTGCCGGTGGCGTCGAGCATTGGATTGCGGAAGGGCAGTTTCAGTATCGCGATATCAGTTGATGCACCACCCATTCCCGGTGGTTTGGAGACTCGCTGCGGCGGTACATACGCGGTACCTTTGCCCGATGCAATCACTTGTCCATTTGACGCGGTAAAGGTAATATCGACAGCCGTCTCGATCCCTTCGGGGTGAACGCAGTGGGCGGCAGTCAGGACATAACTCCAGGCCCCCTCATTACCGAGCCACGTCGCGGTGCAGCCGCCAATGTCGCCGACAACGAGCCACGGCGTTTCGTAACTGGACGCGCGCAACTTTTCGTTGTGAGTCTTGATGCTGTTCGGGATGTCCGTTAGGTCGCCACCGTTCGATTTGAAAGTCGCCTCGTCGATAACTACAGCATGGGCCAACGACCAGGTTGCCAGCGCGGCCACCCCGGCGCTCCAGATTCTGCTGTGCATTTTCCGTCTCAGAGCAGTTCTGAGCCAGTTCTGTAACGCTTGATGAGCTTCTCATACATCGACATTGTCGCAGCAGCGACCCGTTTTAGATATTGGTACCTACTGCGAAGCGCAAAGAGTACCTGGAACGTGGGGCCTTGAGCAATAAAGAGCTGGACAAGGTCTCCAATTCCCCAACTTCACACTGGGTCGATTAAGACTTTGGAGTTGCAAGGGAAAGTCCCACTCGAGAGTTACTTGCGAAGCGTCATTCCCAACTTATATAGGCGATAGGAACGCTCTAAGTAGAGCTGCCACGCCATTTCCGTTGGCCGTATTCTCAAGATACCAAATTCTCGGGCGTATTGATGTTGTGGCTACCCCTGCGGGCCGGCCCCCCCGGGGGGGAGGGGGGGGTTTGATGCCGTGCTCCAGATAGTGCGGGCAATGCAACCGTACCTGTTGCACAAAGAGGACTCAACATAAACTTACATACTGTTGGTCTGGTGCTGCTCGAACTCACCACAGAAAGTATGAACAATGAGAAACCAACTGATCGACAATACTCTTTCTAGCTCGCTTCTCCAAAAGCTTGCGAGTAGTGCAGCGCCTGCCCTGGTCAGCTTGAAACGGACTGGTTTCAAGTAGGTCGATCACAATGAGAGCTTTCTAAGACAGATTAAATGGCCAATCGGACCATATCTAGTCACATTAAGCGCACGAATCGGCGCCTCATGGTGCAAGCCCAGACGGTTGGTTAGCAGCACCTTGCGTGCAAGGAGACCTGGCGGACGAAATAATGCGAAGCGCGAGATATTTTGCGACCGCCACAACGTCACGATCATTTTGGGTCAAGCTAAGCAATGCTGTTCGAGCTTTTTGCGAGCTGGCAATGTTGCACCCAGATATTAGCTAGCACAAGGTGACATCCGGTCCACTGCGTCGCACCACTGTTTGGTTCGTTCATAGAGACTATGCAAACATTTTAAATAATGGTTGCTTCCGGAGACGGTGCCTATGCAGGCTCGGCGTATCCGCCTATTTGCTGAGGCGAGCGTGAAAGGTAACGCTTCCGGGGCTTTCACAACCATCGGCCGATTCTCTGTTGCTTGTCAGAGGCCATGCGGCGCCACCGTCTGGCTACCACGTCATGGCTCTAAGTGCCACTGCAAACGTGTCGTTGGCGGCGCGGCAACGTTGTGTCCCCGCGGCGCAGGTGTCCCAAATGTCGGTCCCATATTGGGCCCTGTCCGAAATGTGCCCCAAATGAACGATCGTCAATGGACGGTTTTTGGTTCAGCCACAACTGACCCCTCACATCTCTCCTTTTGGCCTGATACAATGGCAGGAGGGGTCTGGTCATTTGTTTGGGGTGAGATGTCTTGGCCGTTTTGCACGGCGCCAGAGTACATATGGCGAGGTACTGTACTGTCATCAACGTTGTGGCACCAATCGGTAAAAACCAGTGCACCGGATCGTCAACCTTACGCCGATCACGTCGCAGCGTAGCAATGACACAATTGGCTTTTCTTGAGGAGTCCGGTTTGCTGTATTACTTACAAGACTTGAACAGTTACTTCATGTGCACGTAATAGCGTACGAGGAATATATTGCCTTTAATGTCGTTCGCTTAGCGATTGCATGAGGCCGCAGAAGCGTGTTCTGATGCAACTCCTCAAAACCTGTCACTCTGACGGTGGCCGTCGTCATTCAAGTAGTCTCGGCAGTCGGATGACCACTCCGAGCGGTCTTTAGCTCTCATTAATAGCATTCACAGGACCCCAGCATACAATACTGAACAATACCAACAGCACAACGGCCTTTGCCTTACGAGCCGGCCTATGTGGTGCCCAGCGATGAGCGCTGAGTGTGAACGTGTTTTTTCCGGGACGAAAACCCCGCTCACTGCTTTGCATTCGTTTCTTCTCACTGTCCAGGTACGCCCGTTTCAGCGTAGCAAGTTGAGAAAGTATGCCCTCGCAAGCGACTTCCACTTGCAGCAGTTCTTCCTCCACTTTAGCCAACTCCCTTGACAGTTGATTATTGATAAAGAAGCACACCCTGGTCGGCTCTCCCTCTTCCGTGGCAGGGTAGCACAAGTGGAAGAGGTCTTTGGCCGGGTGGTGTGTCGTTTCACTAAAGGCGTTTTTCCATGGTTCCTGGATGGCGAGGATGTCGTATTCCCGGATTCGGGGGTCTCGGAGCAGCGTCGCCATTACGGTGTCCTTGGATTTCCTGACGTTGTACTGTAGTATTGTGAGCGTATTCTTCGTGGTCATTGTTGGTTGTCAATGTCCATTTGCAGGTTGTCTTGTGTCCAGTGCATGTTCGTGTCTAGGGATCCTAGCGCGCGTCGTGTCCTCGTCACTGCCCGCTTCGGTCGTGCCTTCTCAGCATCCGCCGGATCCGTGGCATTATTAATGTTGAGGTTTGCATTCTCGTTGTGGGATTGGCTGCTTGTTGGGATTTGGCGTTTTTGGATCTTCTTGGTGGGTGACCTGCTGCGGCTTGGTCGTGTCCCTTGGGACTGGCGCGGTTCCAGAGTCGGTCGGCCTGGCCTTGTCGTTTCCTTGGTTCGATTCAGGCTGTCGCCTGCCGCTGGTACGAAAGGCATTGGGTTCTCCGGGTGGTATTTCGGTCGTGCCTTGTAGGCGTCTTTGATCTTGGCCAGCTCCTGTTTCCGTGTCGGGCACTGGCTATTCCAGGCTTCGTGTTCTCCGCGGCAGGCGGCGCATTTCCGGGGCGCCATGTCGTCGTTCTTCGCGGGACACTCTCGGGTCGGGTGATCTTGCGCGCAGTAGCCGCATGCTGTTGTTGCTCTGCATTGGGTTCCTATGTGGCCATATTTGTGACATCTGAAGCACTGTCTCAGACGGCACTGCCGGTCGTATCGCTCGCACTGGAAGACTTCGCCTTGCCAAATCAGTCCCTTGTCGATGATCCTGTTTGCGTCCTCCGCTTTCGCGAATTCCACAATCACAGATGACGCCGATTTCGAGGACGACGATTTCGTAAGCCAGCCTACATATTTGATCTCTGCATTTGGTATGAATGGTTTGTTGTCGTGTGCTAGTACGCCGTAGGTCAGAATGCGCACCGTGGCGCCGTTGCCGATCCTTTGCTCCCAGTCCTCTGCAAACTGTCTAAGAGCTTCCATGTCTGCGCTGGTCGTAGTCTTTATGCTGAGGTCACCGCTCTTCAACTGATTCGATGAGGCCACTTTGATCTTGTTGATGTGCTCGTTGCTGCTCTGTTCGATAGCTCTGTCTATGTGGGCCTTTAGGTTACGCGGGTTCATCGCCCTGATGTTGGCGATGGTGACCGGGTCTCGGATGTTTACGATGATTTCACGTTGTGCTTGGACCGGAGTTGTTCTATGGTTCACGGGGTTGTGCATGCTTGCAGCAAGTCCTCCCCTGGCAGCATCTTCATTGTTGCCTTGCCGACTTCCATAGCCTCTTTCGCAGCGGCGGTTGCGGCCATTGCGGTATTGGCGTTCTCCTGCATGCTTGCGATGGTCTGTTGCGTCATTCTGTTGGTGTTCTTCAGTTCGTCTCGGATGTCGTAGATGGCTTTATTTGTCTTTTCGACGGCGGCCTTCGCTTCGGTCTGTATGTCTCGGATGGCCTCTCGGACGCGACCAAGGTCAGCTGCGCCCTGTAATTTGACGATCAAGGATAGCGTTCCAAGGATCGAGTGTCTGACTTTGAGCGGATCGATGGGTGGTCCATCTGCGTTGATTGACTTCAGTGCTGCCTGGAGATACGTGCTCAATTTCGTGGCGTGCTCTCGGTAGTCGGCGGGCCAAGTTTGATCCTCCGGCCACGGGGTCGCCATGGTGCGTGCGTCGCACTTGGGCTGTGCGACGGACACCAGGCTATCCAATTGACCTTTCGGAGCGTGTTGCGGCGCGGTAAATTGCTGTTGTTTCAAAAATTTCGTACTCGCTGGTGATGATGTTTTCACCCGAGATGCACAACTCTCCCCTGTAAAAATTCTTCGCTTCGCCGAGCTGTTAGCAGCTTGGTTGTGCGGGGTATGCTTACAGGCCACCCGACCACGCTTTCGCCTTTGGGGTCCTACCGGGACCCTAACTCTTTGGAGGGAGGCACGATTGAAGACCGTAGGAGAGTTCATCTTCAATCGCACGAAGGCGTGGTCCTGCTTGACCGCACGTACCTTCAGAACAAAGTCGCGTGCGGTTCCCAGCAGCTAGCTGCGGTCGGTTTTTCTCCTTGAAGGCAAGTCGCTCGTCGGCCTCTGTTCCCTTCGAAAGCCATGGACGTGTCAATCGTGCAGTGGACGTTTTTGTCGCGGTTGTCCGCGCCGTATTGGCGGACGCGAGAACTTGGGCATATGTGGACTGTGGTGATGGCGACGAACTTGTGACGTCAGTGAAAGAACTCTGCGGGGTAGAGACTGTGGTCGCCGTGATAGCTTCAAGTTGCTCATGAACGCGCTGGAGCTCGTCGGCTGTCTGTTTTTGGTTATTTTGTAGTTGTTGGGTCAATTCACGAATCAAAGTGTGCTGTTCTTTAGCAGCGTGTTTCAAATCTTGGATCGCTCCTTGCTGCGTGCGGATGGTCTCGTTCTGGTTCTCGATTGCTTCCTTAAGGTCTTGGACGACGGTGCGATACGCACCGAGCAACTCCAGTGCCGACTGCAGCGTCGTCGCTTCCTCGTAGTTACTGCTATTTCTCTGATCGGCCACGGGCGCGTGATTGCCTACCGCGGCTGCTGCCCGAGTGGTCGCTCTCGTGCCGTACCGACTGCTTTTAATTCGTCAAGCTTCCGTTTCATGTTTCGACGCCCCGCCGGCGTCACCGAGCCGCGACGCGGCCCCACCAACATCCCCACACGAGCTGGTGAGCTCATCATGGGAGCCGGCCAACCGTCTGACACTTACAATTGAGAGGTAATAAAATGATAATCAGATAGTGTTCCGAAGGCTACAGTCTCGGTCTGAGCATGGTCCGGTACTGTCTCTGCGGTTCGCGATACTGCGGTGATGCAAACACGAGACGCTAACCAGCTCTGGGATAGTCTTGGGGAAACGTACATGGCCGTCACAACAAAGCGCCTCAAAATTGTGTCTATTTTGAAACACCGGGAACTGCACGGCGCCGAAACTGCGGCATGCTGTCGTTACCAATTGCG
The DNA here is from genome assembly GCF_001653265.1 of Purpureocillium lilacinum. Lineage (NCBI taxonomy): Eukaryota > Fungi > Ascomycota > Sordariomycetes > Hypocreales > Ophiocordycipitaceae > Purpureocillium > Purpureocillium lilacinum. Next base: position 29,980 of record NW_017264061.1, read on the forward strand.
GCGCAAGATTAGGCCGAATTGGCAAGAACTGCCGGTGCACAGCAGCGGAATGACATGGTGTTCCCAGGTGTCCGTGCACAGCTGGTTCCCACAACCAGACTGTTCCACAGTCATCGCCTCGTGGTTCGGAGATCATATTTCACAAGCTAAATGGTCCGACGCCATCGAGTGTCGATCGCTTCAAATGGGGCGGGATGGCGCTGGAAAGCCCCTTACACTGCAACTCACCCAAAGGTTGGTTTACGTCATTCTTGTGGTCGCCACCAACTCCTCCCGAGCTCCACCATTATCCGACGGGATGGTAGTCTTCAAAGACATATACGTCTGTGAATTAACCGACGGATTAGCGTTGTACGTGAAATGCCACGTACTGGATCTCAGAAGTCCGCATAGGTTGGTCGCCCCCTTTGGAAGCAGGGAGGTGCTGGAAGCTTGTTAAAACTTCCGATGCTGCCATACGGTACAATACCTGTCAATAGCGAGCCCCTCGTTTATGGGGCATGTAAATGGCGCTGAATTAATGGACTGTAAGGCGCACAATCACGACGAAGCAGAGAGTGAAGAACCAAATTGATATATACAATCGTGGATCTCTGGCCCTCCCCCCACTTCTCACTGGAAGGGAGATGGCCATACAAGACTCCAGCTACTGCTGCTGCCTCGCAGGCAGCAGCTGTTGCCTTCTAGGCAGAATTGTGTTGCCTACCTTGTCTGCCCGTGACATGGACCTTAGCAATATCCGACCGGGAATATCGGCGCCGCCAAGCGTGCGTGGAGCATATTGGTTAGAATCTAGGCTACGTTCTTGCCACGAAAATGTGAGTCTGGCCAGGTATGACCGTGTGCTTAAAAGGCTCTGCAAGCGGCGTCAGGTACATACTGTAATGCTTTCTGAGGAAGTATTCTACATAATCGCGTCAGCGTGTCCTGGTACCCCACCGGTTCTGTACGTGTGCTGCCGAAATGCACATATACTCAGGCAACCGACCATCTCCGTCTCTCCGCCGTGATCATCTTGATTCTTGCTCGTAATTCTTTACGGTACAGTAATGTACACTCACTAGTTGATTACGCCCGGTGGCAGCTTGGCCAATAGGGCTACTATCTGCTTATTTGACATTCTTGTTAGGCAGTCCTTCCCTGGCTGCCTGAGAATCCTTGTCATGTCCAATTTCTCCTTTGCTCTTTTGCCTTTCTGGTAGCATTTCCATCATACTACGGGTTCTCGTGGGGTTGTGTTATTAGCAAGCAAGCTTGAAGGCTATTCTTCAAGTGTTCAGAGTCCTATCTACGGCGACTGAAGCGGTGCCTGCTGTTTATGGCACGAGGCGTTAGGTGTGGGTTAAGTTAGAAAAGAAGGGTGGGTAGTGGCCGTGGCCTGTTCAGTTTCGTTTGTTGTCAAGCCGTCCTGTGGCTAACGTAAATCGAATCGTCGCGCGAACTGCCGTCATGTTTGGTGTCCATTTTGCGTCGTCCAACAGTGACTTTCCTCCGAGGCAGAAAGAGAGTTTACCCCTTTGCGCCTCACTACTCCGTAGGATTTTAGCGCGCTGTTCTGTCCATTTTGCGCAGTGGAACAGGAAATGCTCCACTGTCTCGTTCGCGTATCCGCATACGCATTGCTGCGATGGTGCTGCTGCGATCTTGTTGAGATAGCCATTTAGCCTCGACATGCCCGTCCTAAGCTGTGCTAGTACGTTGGCCTCTTTCCATGACAATCCGTCGTACAGCTGCAACGTGTGCTTGCCTGGAAGAGCAGCGTCAACTTTCTTTGAGAACCTTCCGACATCATCTGGTATGTCCCTGACGATGCAGTGAACCGATCGAGCGACGCCGAGCGTCGTCGATCGCATTCTTGGGAATTTCAGCGGCGGGTTGGCGCCTTCCTTGGTGGCATCGCGCGCCTGTGCCTTGGCGTTCTGCAGAAGCTTGTTTTCCGCGCTGGTGGGTATCCACAGGACCACCACCATATTTCCATTGCGTCTGAGTGCCTCGATGGAGTCATATATGCATCCAACATACTCTTGGCCGGACTGCTGGCGAGGGTTGCGAAGCGTGAGAGCGGCCGCTTTGTTGCTCGTCATCAACGCAACGCTACGATACCGCAGCTCCGGGAGGCGCCGAAGTGCACATGCCATGGCTGCTAGCTCCCCGGAGAACGGATTCTGCTCCGTCCTCATGCCGAGTGTGAAGGAGAACGGTTCGACCTTCGGTCCTCCCCGCACCGACGCTGGGAGGTCGACCACGCCGCCGACTCCCACTAGTCCGTTGCGTGCTGAGCTGCTCACCGCGATGCGAACTGCCCAACCTAGGTCTGCCCGCGACACCACGGACGCGTTTTCGTCAGCCACTATGGCTTGTACCCGCTCCGCCCACGGGGCTAGGGTGAACGGATCGATGGTTTCCAGTTCTTCCATGGGGATCTCATTGAGTGCTGTCGCGACTTGGTAAAAGGGAGACCGTGCATATCGCCTGAACTTCCGGATACGGGCCGTCATGTTGCGAAGCGGGTTGGTCGACGGCAAGGTGTGTAGGTTAGTCCACATTCTAATCGCCCGCTTCCAGAAGCGTTCTTGCACGCTGGCAATGCTCGCCTCTGCCTCCGCTACGCTCGTTGCCACCGTGAGAAACGTGCCGACAATGGCCTGCGCCCCAACTCTCTGGATTCGATGGATGGGACCGGCCCGCTTGTAAACGCATCTGTGCATCCAGACGTTGGAGGCATAGTCCACCACTGGGGCCACCATGGCTGCGAACAACTGTCTTGCGGTCGCCGGCATGAGACCTCTGAGCCGCTGTAGCTCCATGGCCGCTTCCAAGCCTTTTGTCGCTGCCCAGGCAATGTGTTCTTTGTACTTGAGCTGAGAGTCCATGATTACACCGAGAACCTTGGCGTGAATTTTAGGGTGGACAAGCTGACCCTTAATCACGTAGGGCTGCGCGTCCAACTTGTACGCCTTTCGAGTGAAGTGTATGATGCACGTCTTGTGTGCCTCAAAGGTTGCGCCGCTTCTCTTTTCCCAGTCCAACGCCTCCTCGATAATCGCCTTGATGCCATTGCGGTTGCTCTGTGCCGTTGGGCCAGTGACCCACGCGGAGAAGTCATCCACGAAGGCCATCGCACCGCCGTAGCAGTCAATGCGGCGTTGCACCAAGTCCGCATTGAAGAAGAGGAACAAAACCGGCGAGAGTGGAGAACCCTGCGGCAACCCAGCCTGTGGCAAGCTCCGCGCCTCCGACTCTTGGCCGTTAATCTGTATGGTCGCTGTGCGATCCGAGCAGAAGGCTTCCACCCAGCGGAGCAGGTCTTCTGGGATGCCCCTCGCCCGCATTCGTTGAATGAGTCTCTCCTTGCAAACCCCGTAGTAATGTACAGTAGGGTCCGTATTGAGCGTCCCGTTTTCCACTCAGTGTAAGTTTATAACGGCGTCCCATTTTGGCTGAAAGGTGGGGCCGGCCTGGCTTACGCCAAAGTTCCATGTATCTCTAATCACCGCGACCGTCGAGTTTCGATCGACAGTTCGCTCATTTGAGGCCATGCCACCCGCAGAGCTGTCAAGTATGTGTGCATGGTTTTTTTTTCCTCAATTCCATCTTTCCATTGACTTCCCTCCACCTGACATGACGCATTCTAGTTGGTCTGATTCTGGGGGCACTTGGGCAGAGTACAAGATAGCCTTGGTCGAAAAGCGACATTACCCCACTTTAAGCCGAAATGGGACGCCGTTATAAACTTACACTGAGTGGAAAACGGGACGCTCAATACGGACCCTACTCACTCACTCACTAGTTGATTACGCCCGGTGGCAGTTTGGCCAATAGGGCTACTATCTGCTTATTTGACATTCTTGTTAGGCAGCCTTCCCTGCGATTCTCTTGTCCATCTTCGACCATGGACGTGTCAATCGTGCAGTGGAACGTTTTTGTCGCGGTCGTCCGCGCTGTATTGGCGGACGAGAGAACTTGGGCGTACGTGGACTGTGGTGATGGCGACGAACTTGTGACGTCAGTGAAAGAACTCTGCGAGGTAGAGACTGTGGTCGCCGTGATAGCTTCAAGTTGCTGATGAACGCGCTTCAGGTCGTCGGCTGTCTGTTTTTGGTTATTTTGTAGTTGTTGGGTCAAATCACGAATCAAAGTGTGCTGCTCCTCAGCTGCCTCTTTCAACTCGCGGATCGCTTCTTGCTGCGCGCGGACGGTCTCGTTCTGGCCTTTGATGTGGCACCTTGCCAAACGCGGAGTTGTCTCCCGACTTCAGGTACTTTGCCGCATTCCAGATATTGTCGTTATCAGCGAGAAACTCATTCCAGTGTGTCTTCTTCTGCTGTCTGACAGCGTCATGATACTGCTTGGCCGCCCTCTTGGCAGTGGCCTCCTTGGAAAACCTACTCCTTCCCGGGAAGCCGCCCGGCCGGCCGTGGCTAAGCCTTAACGACCCCGTCAACCTGATGCTCCTTCTGGAGACCTTCCCACAGGAGTACAACAGCCCGGCCAAGAGCTGTTACTGTACAGTGAGGTCCGTATTAAGCGTCCCATTTTCCACTCACTGTAAGTTTATAACGGCATCCCATTTTGGCTTAAAGTGGGGTAACGTCACTTTTCGACCAAGGCCATCCTGTATCCTGCCCAACTGCCTCCAGAATCAAACCAGCTAGAATGCGTCATATCAGGCGGAGGAACGTAAATGAAAAGACGGAACTGAAGGAAAAATCATGCATACATACTTGACAGCTCTACAGGACAGGTCAAATTACGAAGAACAGATTGAAGGGTATAAGAGAACTTCTGAGCGCAAAGTCGAGATACAAAAGCTGGTGAGCAGCAAGCGATGAGACGACAAATCGTGGGGCTTGGGGTGTCACGGACTAAACGTACGGAAATGTAACTAGCAAGCGTCAAGGCCCTATAGGGACTTCCCTCCGGGCGTAATACAATCATTCATTCATTCATTCCCAAATAATTACCTATCTGCCTACCTACCGTGAATGCCAACGCCCTCAGAAGGCTAGATTACTGTATGCTCCTTGATAGCCTAGGTCTCGAACTCTCAGGTCGGCGTGTTCGGTTCCGATTGCCATAAACAGCGCATGCCATGTACTCGACCCTTCGCCGCTAAATAATAATCCTCCAGCATCGCGCAAACAGCTGCCCCTAGGCATCTATCGCTAAAAGACAGCGACCACATTCCATAACTAGATGGAAACGCAATCATTCCTTTGCCCACAGCTTTTCCTCGTAGTGTGTGACAGTTGGAGACTAAGTCGGAGCATCGTTGTGTGATCCTCTCATGGCATCGGGACGTTCAATTTCCTCCACTTCGACTACCACGTTACTTCGCACATGTATCCCGGATATGTTGCGCCCACCTTCGCCATAACTCCGTGAATTGTGCGAGCGACTGGATATTACCGTCTGATTTGTTGCTGGCCTTGACCAAAAATCCGGCGTGCACGGCAAGTCTTTGTCCTGGTCCGCCAGTTGATGGGACGAGCTCGACTCATCGACCACTTTGTCCTTGGTCCTTGGGACCGAGTTCAATTTGATAGCGTGACTATGAGTCGTGCGGCTAATGGGCCGGCTGGTGCCGTAGGAGCTAAATGAATGGAAGATGTGACGGAAAACAGGCCGAAGAAATGGAGAACAAGCTAGCATACATGAGCAGGCAAGTCTCAAGCCAAATGGATCAGGTTAGAGTTCATTACCTGAGACGACTGCCACGTTTATCTCGACATTCCCCCAAATAAAATTTGGGGCCACGTCACGAGGCATCTCTATAGTTCTGGGGTTATATCGAATCGACTCAATGACGGTGAGCACAGAGGCGAGACAAACACTGCATCATTAGTCGTTTGAATGTCCACGCGATAAAAAGACGGCCTACATGATGCCAATCAAGAAGAGGCCAATAACAGCAAGCTTCTCAGGAAGTGGTAGATGTAACTTGACGAGTTCAATAACTGGCAAGACCAGGATAACGACATCCATTATACAGTGGGTTAAAATCGTGCCGAAGAAGAAGTGTGACTCGTTTATGGCGCAATAACCATGAATCGACTTATCCCAAAAGTACTGGGTGGGTAGGCATTGGAAGGAAACCATAAATGTCCGAAGAATGGTCCACATGACGGACAAGGTAAACATAATCTGAATCGGAATTCGAATCGAAGACAGCTTGAATAAACGCCAGTAGAGTGTCAGGATTGTGAATTTCGTGGAGGCAATCGAGAAGGCGTAGCAGAACTCGGAGCAAAACATGAGACGCCTTGCGTGAACAAGTACTCCCTCTCTCTGCTCTTCAGTAAGGGACGGATCGAGGGTTCGACCAAGGTTCCAGAGAGCAGCCCCTAGAAGGCAGTCAGCATAGGCAGAATTGGTTCAAGATTAGTTCTAACATATTATGATGATGATGCTGTAAGCGCTCGCAAATGTCTCCTGGTGTAAGCTTGGAAGCGCAAGTGTAGGTTGGTGTGCTCACAAAGGCGCACGCGCAAAGGTAATCATCAACCCACCACTGCTGTCTCATCACCCGCCGCGCGATCGCTCGAAGGATCAGCGCCACAAAGGCGGCAACCCAGGTGGTGGTTACGGCGATATAGATGTTCGTTTGAGCGTCAGCCATTGCTATGTTTCTGAGCTCAACAGGTCGTAGTGGTCAAAGGCTTCACAGTGAATTGTTTTCGTACCAGGGTATTGGCCACAGAATGATCAGACACCGAGCCAAACAAGTAAAGAAACAGGGTGGGTGGCGTGAGAAGCGCTCCTGGGATATCGGCTTTTATTGACGATTACGATATACAGTAGTTACTATTTTCTGCTAGTTAGTTAATACAGTATTAAGCGATGCGTTCAAAGTACTCAGCTTCGGGCATCTGTGCTGCAAGATTGCAAGTTTCCCTGGAGAGCGAAGACAAGGTACGGTGTAGTATGTATCGGAACGCAGAAAAGAGGTCTATCAGAAGGCTTGGCGACAGGATCGATTGTTCTGTCGGTGGCTTGGCTGCCAGGCACGGATTTCAATGGCCATGGGGAGTCGGCTTGTGTCCGCGTTCAAGTTTGGTCGATAGGCTCACCCCTGACGATTCGGCGACTACCACTACCTTAGTGATATTGCATGCATATACGAGCATAGCCAGCGCATTGACACGCACTGACTCAAACCCCAAACGTTCCGCCAGCCCACCCCGGAACTGCCGTCAATCGGAAGGCCGCACTCGGGGCTCTGGCCCAGCTCGTCATTGTCCCAAACTCTCCTACAATTCCGCCCAGAGCTGTACGCGCTTATCGGCGCTATCAACTACACGGCCAAAGGCATCAATAATAGCCTCTGCCACGGTTCCATCCAACAGCCTGTCTCGAGTGCCAATTTGTGTGCATTAGGATACACTGCAGAAGGCTACAGTCGTCACCATCTAAGTCCATCGATCTGCTGATGCCTGGACAGCTCCAAATCACAAAGCATTCCTTAGTAATTGCGTTAAATTTGTTGATCTCGACGCCAAGGAGACATTACAGGCCATGTTGGCATTGTCAGAGACTCCGAGCTGCCAGGCCTCGATGGGCCACGTAAGCATGGCGGAGCTGCTGAGCCAGAAAGCTTCTGCGGCACGATCTCGAAGACTATATCTGGAACAAGATCGACTTCTACCCCGGCGACAACCACAGCTCCAACGACAAGGTCTGCCGCGAGGGGCATCAATTGGGAGCGACGAGAGCAGAGGATTCGATGCCATGGGCGCATGGTCATGCCATTATGATCGCTGTTCAGGCCTTTCCTTTCATGGACTCCACAAGGAAGCTGCACGAGCCGCTCTAGAGCAGATTGAGGGCGACGACGACGTTGTGTTGGGCGCCGACTTTGCACACAGAGTCAAGGTGCAAAGAGCGCTAGTGTGGGTGGCATCTAGTGAGGCCCCTGGGCAAAATCCAACAGCACAAGTAACCCATGGAACACCCCCTTGCCGGGAGGACTTCTTCGCGGATACACCATTTGTGATGGACTCAAGGGCTTTATGAATATCAGAGTCGGTATACTTGAACATTGATCACTGAGAATAAGTTCGAGAACTTTGGAACTGATTGGAGTAACATTGGCAGAGACATGATGAGTGGACTCGCGGATTTTGCGAGGTGCCGGGAACGGGGATTGCCGGTGTCAAAGCGTAAGGGTTGTGGGTTGTATTAGCCTTGACCACTGCCCAAGGCAAGAGGACGAAGGTCCCAGACTGTCAGACAACTGGGCCCACTGGGTCCATCTTTGGTATCAGTCAATTCATGAGAATTATTTGAAGAGCTCGAGCTAGACGCACGTCAAAGCGCGGCTCTTTATAGACAAAGAAGAGACCTGCTTTGTGGTGCAGAATCCTTGGATATGAGGCTGTCGGCGATGCCCGGCACAGCCCGTGTTTGAGCTTTGACCTCAACGAGGGTCCAAAACAACACGCATGCAGACGCTCGACCTTAACATGCGTGTTATAGTATCCGACTTCCATGCACAACCTTGCTGAGTAAGTATGGTATACGGCCCGAGCCTGGCTGGTTGTGCGACACAGACTTATATACACGGAGATCCCAAGTGGGTCCGGACGCATCCTCGACTAGAGCGGAGCATCGATTGCAGCCGGGATCTATGTGCCGGGACTTAAGTCGAACTGCAACTTGGCTGGTCTTTGAAGGGTTAGCTGTCAATCTCCTGTCGCCCCTGCACCTGAATCCCGCACTTGTCACATCCCACAGGCGTTGTGGTGATATTCGTCGCAATCGGCTTGGCAAGGATCTGGGGTCAGACACGGCGTCCGGTTGTCATGGCGGCCCGCCGGGTCATCAGTGGCGTTCCCTGCCCAGTGGCTTGAGGTACTGTACAAGGCTCGGGTCTTGATGCAGAATAAGTCAATGTCTACCTTTCCACAACAATAGGGCCATGACAATCATCATTTACCAAGGAGCCACGCCCCATCGCGTCGTGACACGCGTCCCCAAGGCATCCAAGCACGATTCCATGCTGACCGTACGCCGGGAGGCGTCGTTGTCATGCCCACGCCTTGTGCCCCTTTACAGAGCGAGAACACCGAGAACCAGCATAGCGAGGCTACCGACGAGGTCAAACGTAGCGGCGCCGGCTGTGACGCGGCCAGAGGTACTGGTGCTCGTTTTCCGATCCCAGAACTATCCCAACAGCCTTGTCCACAGACGGCCCATCAAAAGGCACGAGGGAAGTTGTCACGAAACCAGTAAGTTAACCTCGTATGTTACGTACTGTACAGTACTGTACAGTACTGTATGTAACTTACATGATGGTACGGTACATTATTGACCATCTGATCTCTGGTCATCAAGGTTGTGCCGCCGCCCTCGCGCGTTATGTGGTGGGCCTACGTCACCCAGCCGTGGCTCATTGACCGCAGCATGCGCAGCTGGTCGCGTCCGCACGGCGCCACAACCTTGGCGACGAAATTACAAGCATATCTCTAGGCGTCTAGCGAGATTACACTATCCGCCTTTTCGTATTTGCTGATCCCGACACTAACGAAACTGAGTACCGGCCGCGTCATTTCGTCGGTGCCAATATACATAGCCCTCAATTCGATGCTGAGCGTCCAACATAAACCGTGGAAGTGCACGGAGCATCAGCTTGGCAACTGTGAGAGTAGCCGTCGACAGCAGAGCCTGGATGGCCATTTTCGCGAGTACAAGTAAGCCTATTTCTGGGTAGCATAGTTATTTTGATTCCTGCTGAAGATTTCGTTGAAGGCGGTGACGGCGGCATCAACGGTCTTCCGGCACGGAGTGAAAGGAACACGGGCGATGGCCACAGCAAGAGGTGGAGGCGAGCAAGCCTTATTCTCGTCTTGCTTTTTGTTGCAGTCGCAATTGTTGCTGGAGTCGTCGGGCCTCTGGTTGCCCGCAAAACTGGGGATGCCGAAGACCGGCGTAAGACCGGCGGCTCCAGTCCACACGACAACAAGCAGCCTGCAACACATATTTCAGTTGGGTTGGCCTGCTGTCAGTTGGACTCAAGGATGCACACCACTCAATTCAAGCCAAAGAGCTACCTCAGTTGCGTTGAGTTGACAGATCCACTGTCCTCTCCAGTGGCGTTGATCAATTGGAGGTCAAACCGAGTTGAATGCCACCCAGTTGACCTGTCAACCTATTCCCACGTCTCGTCTTCTGCTCCTGCCGCTTGCCTGCGATGAATGTCTTGCGAATTGGCGTCATTCCTGTCGCGTCAATCAGCCCTCAGTGGCTCTCTATTTCGATGGAAAGGCACTCCGCTGCAGGGGATTTGCTGGAATCGTGACACCCGTACCGCCAGCGAGGTTTGACTGGCTGTGACATCGGTGAGGCCGCATGATGAGCCAGAAACCGGATGGTGATGAGGCATTCCCATCTCAAATACAACCGTCGGTTGGAGAGATCACTGTGTGCGTCATGGGGCATTGTTGCTAACAAGTACCACTCGATGCAAACACTTGTGTTCTCCGCCTGCAATTATGTTTCTCTCAATCTCTCTCTCAACGACTGAGGCCGGATCACAAGTTGACCATGTCCAGTCCGGGTTCAACTACACCCCCAATTACAAATACACACCCATATCATAGCCGCCGCCAACAGAGCGCCCACAAGGGGCGTGATGCTGTTCCTCAAGTCTCTGCTTCTCTGCTATATTGGCCCCCATTTTCCCGTCAATACTTCCCTGCCATTATATTCGCAATCTTGGACAGCGGAGACCTAGCAGGCTGACCCGCAAGGCCATCCTGCGGGAGACAGACGGGACCGTCCATCATGATGCCCGATTTAGGACACGGCAACGCCAAAGGCGACGAGGCCAGCGGCGAGGGAGACGGTGATGAGGGTCGAGTCGGCGGCCTTGTTGCCGGCGCTCTTCTTGGTGGTGGTGGCGGACGCGCTGGCTGAGGTGCCGCTCGCCTTGCCACTGCCCGTAGCGGACGCGCCGGTCGTGGTCGCGGCCTTGCCGCCGGTGGCCGTGCTACCGACCGACGTGGAGCGGGCGCTGTTGCTGCTGGCGGTGGTGCTCTGCTGCGCGGCAGCGAGGCCGAGGAGCATGAGCACCACGGCGAGGAAGTTGTAGAACTTGGGGGCCATCATCTTGGGTGGTTTGGGGTTCTTCGTGTCGAACGGGCGAGCTCGGGAGGCTGTAAACGCGTCAGTTTCGTGATTGCACGTATTGTCTTCCATCGTTGATTGTCGCCTTACATGGGATTAGGTGTTGGATTCTTGGAAGGAGAGTAGTCTTGATACAGTAGTGTCTTCTGCTGAAGGATAGGACCAATTCGTCAACACGGGACTGGCATCGGTCTTACATATTTGAGGACCGTCCCCGCTGCGGCTCATGACCATTGCGCCGCAATTACTTTCTTTCCCGGGAAACAGCAAGTTTCAGTACGGTGCAAGCCGTACGGCGCCGTTCACTTCGGCCAGGGCCCGAAGCGACTCGGTGGCAGGGCTCCCAACCGAGGACACAGCCTTGGCCGCAGCGGCTCCCCCATTCCAAGGCGCAAGGATGACAGTCATCAAATGATCGTAGCCTCGTACGATGATGCCGTCGCGTCCGTGTTGATAGTCGTTAAGATTTTCACCTTTATGGACAGCGCGATGCATGCCACACGTATCCTGTATCATGAAGGGCCGGCGTATGGGGGCATTGACGTATCTGCGTCTCAGCGCAGCCGCTTTTTCCGGCTCACAAGTCACAAACCGCAACTGTCCGTGCGAACCTGATTCATTGAAACAAGCCCAGTTGCAGTCCGTACGGCACGCGCATCCTCCGCTACGATTCTTGTTTTGCTTGACTCTTGCGCCTACCTACCCTGAAACCTCCCCCCAACGGCCGGCCATCGTCCGAGGCCCCCGGAATTCCGTAGGTGAGGCTGAGCAGTGCCGCCGGGCTGCCGCGTGGGGCCGGGCCGAGAATGTTTCAGGAAGCCGGGCGAAGGGCGCGAGACAGCGGGAGGACAGAGCTGACGGAGCAGCTCCGAGCTACAGAAGAACGTCTTGCAGTGGCCCAATCGTCACTCTTTTCCAGCGGTTTCAATTTGCAACTTGCAGCCGCGACTCCCAGCCCTGCCTCCACTGTTTGTGCTGTGGAAGCACGCCCTGCTGACCCGATATCCGGTGACAGTCGGACGCCTCGGCCCGGCTTGTGCCCTTGGCAACTAGCTGCGGTGTAGTATGGTGACTGAGAAGTTGAACGCGATCCGCCACGCGGGTCGTAGGGTTTTCAGAGGTAATCTCACGGTGGGATGGAGGCGAAAAGGTATCGAGCAAGTTGCAATACTGACTTATGGCGGCAGTGTTGTGTGAGAGATAACGCGAGTTGTTTCATAGAAGTCGCTGTCCCTACTCCAGAATCGTTGGTTTGTTGGTGGGTGTATTTTTCGTCCAGTGGCCCTGAACGTCTCTCAGGGCGCTGAGGGGCAACGGACGCGTTGGGTTAGCTTATCTATGGCGGGTCCGTTGGACATTATCCCCTCGCGTCCCCACTTCTCTAGTCGCAAAAAGTAAGCAAACCACCATGATAGCATTTCATCAGCCCTGAGGCACTCCATGTTGAGCCTGGTAACCGTCGTCCGGTTGGCCAGGCACGGCGCCCGGGTACGCCGCTCGGTAGGCCT
>NW_017264061.1:46936-73518 GCF_001653265.1 Purpureocillium lilacinum
CCTCTGAGCCGATGAAATGCTGGATGGTGGTTTGTTTACTTTTCGTGATGGGAACGGGAGGGATGCGAGGAGGTAATCTCTGAGAGACCCACTAGATCCTGTATCGATAATGTAGGACAGACCCACTAGCCCAGCACGTCCTGTGCCCAAAAGGGACCTGAGCGGCCTCACGGCCGCTGGACGGAAAATACAATAACTAATAACTAAATAAATAAATAAATAAGTTGCGACGATGTCGAGGGACTAGGGAGACGCGCTGGTGAAACGCGCTACGGTCTCGGCTGAAGATCGGCCCAGGCAACCTGCCTCGCGACTCCGGAAACCATTTGGGGGCTGGACCACAAGCCAGCTTGTCCGCAACGTCAGCACGAATGCGGCCCAGTCCCACGCCCGGTAGCCGCGGCCCGGCAGTGTGGCTAACAAACCGACCGTCTGACAGACCACCTTCAGACCGCAGACCGACCGACCATGGATTTTCATAAAACCGACCGACCGCAGCTGCCGGTCGGTTCAGTGGTCTGAGGCGGTCTGGGTTTCGGGCTTAAAGGATCCGCCATTGGTCGGCGCACGGGAGTAATTTCATCAATTCTGCGTGACACGACGCGTCTCCCGTCGCGACTTTTCGCGTCATTGAAGGCCCACCTGAACTTTGTCAAGCCAGGCCGCTTTGCCCGTGAATTCAAATCGGCCTACGAGCCCTGTGTTGACCACGCCGCCGTCTCTTCCGTCCCACCCATCCCTCACCCCGCTTGGTGACGATCTTGAAGCCAGGCACACATCGCCTGAGACTACGACTGTGGAAACAGATACGTCGCCGTCCGAGTTTAACATCGACTGGGATAATATCTGTCACGGTGGCAAACGACTTGCGGGCGTCAAGAAGCGGCCTCGGCACAAGTGAGTCTTGGTACCAAGATCAACAGGCTAAGTTATCTTAGCTGGGAAAGTGCGGCATCCGCAGTGGGCCAGCGCCTAGTCGCAGGACTCTGCCCCACCAAGACCACAGTAAAATATTAGGCCCAGACGATCAGCCTCACTACCACGACACCCCTCTCCGTCGCCTCCCGACAGCGCGCTGTGACACGACCGCGGAGAGGCATCGCCTCAGTGTGCTTTACGGCGACAAATCACAGCGTCGAGCGACGCCCGCGCACGGCGCAGCAAGCCTCCCGCCCATACTCGACCAAGGTTGACCCGTCTGGCGACCTCAGGCGACCTCAGGCGACCACAGGCGACCATCAAACCCCCTCGCCTTGTTCCGCTAGCTGGCAAATCAACACCGACGACGACCCATGTCCCCGGGCCTCGCTGCCCAGAACGGATGCCTACAGCTCAGCCGTCGTCGGCGGAGCACGAGCGATGGCGACAGCCATGGCCGAGGACCAGGCCCGGAGGAATCTTGAAGAGGAGTTGACCATTCAGAACGTCATACTCAGGTCGCTTGATGACCAGACGTTTGATGGGGTCGAGGAGGAGCGCAGAGAGGCCATCAAAGAGATTGAGCGCATTAAGGCAGCCTTGAACAAGCCGAGACAGTCTCAGGCATCAACCCAGCATGGCGACGCTTCCCGACACCTGCGTGAGTCCTTCCTCCCTGGCGGGAATGCACCTGTGCACATCGCGGACCCCTCCGTGACAAGGCATGGGTGCTGGCCAGCTGGTCGTAACGCAGGCGAACAGGTCGCTGTGGGCTGACGCTGACGTGAATGCAGAGGCCAACCCCAGTTCCCCTGCACAAAGCCGTGGCTCTTCGCCAGCCCTGCCGAATTCAACAGGCACGTCTCACACCTTGATATTTCTCTCCGTTGTGCGACTGAACCTCCTTCACACCCGTCGTGCTTGTCTTCGCGCTGTTGGCTGTACTCCACCAACTCTCCTCTTCCTGTCGCTCGTTCGCCTTGGATGTGTCTTGACACAGCCTGTCGCCACCCGCCACTTGCCCTTCTGCCGTCTTGGTTTCCATCTTCTTCACCAATTCAATACCCTGCCATTCCCTGGCGCAGGTGCTACTTGCTCGCAAGTGCGCCACGAATTCCGAGTGTCTTTCGTTGCCGCTGCTCCTTCACCTAACCCTACAGAGAATTTCCCACGAAAGTGCTTGCGTCACCGATTGTATATAGCTTGTGTCTTGTTGTCTGCAATTTCATTCACAGCTACTGCTCCTGGTCCTCTTGCTAACACTCCAGTGAAGGCGACGAAGCGCGGCACAACACTCCATCTGGAAACCCCCACAGACACCCAGCTACCGTGAGCACGCCCCGCAGGCAAGCGATGGACAACGACATCTGGAGCAGCCCTGCCTCAAGATCGCTGCCCAGCCGTAAACGAGAACTCCAATCGACTAGCTTTGAGTCTCGAGATGAGCCCCCAAAGTCCAGGAGAACAACCCCCACACCAGCAGGAAGTTCACGCTTTCCAGTCTCGTCACAGGGTTCAGGTATCGTCGACCTGACAGGGTATATCGGCCCAACCCCTTGAACCCAATATGGAGCTAACCGCAGACCAGATCTGATATCGAGGAGGACGCAACGTGCATTGCTGAACAAATCAAGGCCGAAAATAGGCTTAAGCAGGAAGTTCAAGACCGTCGCCTTGCCCAACAGTTATCTCAAGAGTCCGAGTCTGGCCCCTCGTCGCGGGGTGGCTCGGGTCCTGCACGACAAGATGCGCTGTCGAGGCTGATGGCTACTCAACGAGCAAACGAGCGGGGCCTATCAGGGTCATCTATGGCTGGGAACAGCGGTCCCGGTGTCCAATATCCGGCGTGGGAAAACCCGGCCATGAGTATGCCAGGGGCGAACAACCCGAGCTGGGACCAGCCGCCGGCGTTTGGATTCGCATCGCCTGCTCCCGGTCGCGGATTCGCCACGGCTCCCTCAACCCCGCAAACGCAAGCTCCAAATCCGTTTGTGAGTAGCTGTAACGGGGGCTTTCCGGGCGTTACGGGCCCGACAGGGTACAGGCAAACTACAGGGTACAGGCAAACTTATGGGCATTCCTTGAGCTCCCATTCCGTGGCAGCGCTCCACGCGGGGCATATGATGCCGGGAGGCTCTTCTCCGTTCATGAGCCCGGGCGCCAGAAGGGTTCTGAGTCTCCCTTCCACGGGTGGTTCAAGCTTGATGAACGCTATCAGCCGTTCGAATCTTGTTGACTACTCGGCAATTCAGTACGAGGATGGGCAAGCATTGCCTGACAGGCTGTCCAACTTCCTGCAAGAGGTGTATCACGACCCTAGAGTGACCGAGAAGGAACTGGACGACCTCCTTCAGAATATCCGGCCAGACATGGACATTCCCGAACGCAATCGGGACGGGACCCCGGCGGGCCTTAAGGGGGCCCTTTATCTCCACCAGGAGCTTGCTCTGTCTTGGATGAAGAAGATGGAAGACGGCTCCAACAAAGGAGGTATTCTTGCGGACGATATGGGTCTCGGCAAAACTATTTCAACATTGGCCCTCATGCTAGACAGACCGCAGAAGGAGCGGCCCAAAGTGAGTCTATAATTCTGCATGCTAAATTATTACAATCTGACAAGTCGGCAGACAAACCTCATCATCGGGCCCCTATCGCTCATTCGTCAGTGGGAAGACGAACTGAAGACCAAGACTAAAAGCATGTATAGAATGTCAGTCTTCGTTTACCACAATACAAAGGCTAGCGCTGAGGACCTGCTTCGGCACGACGTGGTGCTCACCACCTACCTGACTGTTGCCAATGAGTGGAAGCGACTGCAGAAGTATTTGGAGGAGAACCGGGATCGAACTTTGAATCTCGACGACCGGAACCACTCGCTCAAGTTCCCATTGCTACACCCCTCCAGGGCAGAGTTCTACAGGGTCATCCTTGATGAGGCTCAGCACATCAAGAACGACAAGACCAAGACCACCAAAGCCTGCCACGCAATCAAAGCCACGTACCGGTGGTGCCTCACAGGCACGCCTATGATGAACGGGGTTATTGAACTATTCTCGTTGGTCAAGTTCCTCCGCATCAAACCCTACTGCGAGTGGGAGAAGTTCCGCGAGTCGTTTGGCACACTTTGGGGTAAACAGGGTGTTTCTAAATCCGTCGCGATGAAACGACTACGGGCTCTGCTCAGGGCCATAATGCTGCGGCGCAAGAAGGACTCCGAGTTGGAAGGGAAGCCGATCCTGAAGTTGCCCTCCAAGACCGAGGAAATCGTGCACGCCGAACTTTGTCTAGACGAGCGACACTTCTACAAGCAGCTGGAAGAGAAGTCGCAGGTCCAGTTCAGCAAGTACCTTCGCGAGGGATCGATTGGGAAGAACTACTCCAACATTCTTGTCCTGCTTCTTCGCATGCGCCAGGCTTGCTGCCACCCGCACTTGATTGTTGACGTCGACGACGCCGTTCCTCTCAGCGTCACCAACGAAGACGTGGGGGAGCTAGTCAAGAATCTCAGTGAGCCCGTCGTCGAGAGAATCAAGGCTATGGAAGCGTTTGAGTGTCCAATCTGCTTTGACGCTGTCCAATTCCCATCCTTCTTCGTTCCGTGCGGCCACGACAGCTGCAAGGACTGCCTCACTCGGCTCGTGGACAACGCCATGTCTATGACTGTTCGGTCAGGTGACGACTCAGCCACGGCTAGGTGCCCTGTTTGTCGCGGTTCGTTTGATCCGAAGAAGTGTTTCTCGTACGATGCATTCCGGACCGTTCACATGCCGGAGACCATCGTCAAAAAGTCAGAGTCAGACGCCGAGGACTCGGACAGCGGTGGGGAAGGCTCCGAGTCGGATGCGGACGACGATGCTGATGACGTCGACAGCAAGGGCAATCTTCGGGGTTTCATTGTCGATGATGACTTTGACGATACAGATCAGATGAAGTCCACGTCGGCCGCGGGTGGAACCCCAGCTGCGTCTGCCAGAAAGAAAAGGAGAAAGGGCAAGAAGAAGGACAAGGAAGTCAAGCCTTCGATGCTGAAAATCCTCCGCGTCGAGGCAGGGAGGAATCAGGCGGCATACAAAACGTACATGAGGTATTTGCGAAAGACGTGGATGCCATCAGCTAAAGTTACAGCGTGCATGGAGCTGCTTAAGAAACTTCAGGAAACCAAGGAGAAGGCGATCGTCTTTTCCCAGTGGACGCTACTGCTGGATCTCTTGCAGGTGGCCATGTGGCACGACGGCTTCAGCCAGAAGCCACTACGTTATGACGGCAGTATGACGGGGGACCAGCGCGCGCAGGCAGCGCGGGATTTCAAGACGAAGCCGGAGGCGACAGTGATGCTTGTGTCCCTCAGGGCAGGCAATGCAGGCCTCAACCTGACATCTGCCAACAACGTCATCATCATGGATCCATTCTGGAACCCATACATTGAGATGCAGGCCATTGATCGTGCACACCGCATCGGGCAGTCGAAGGACGTCAAGGTGCACCGCATCCTCACCCAGGAGACGGTCGAGGACCGCATCATGGAGCTACAGGAGCGCAAGAAGGAAATTGTCGAGGCGGCGCTCGACGAGACGGAGAGCATGAAGATTGGCCGTCTTAACGTGAATGAACTCAAGTTTCTCTTCAACACCAGAGATTAAGCCACGTTGGCGGACGATGCTTACCCCCTCTAACCATTTCACTCAGACCCGGGGCTGGTATGGGCTGATTCTACTTAAAATACTTCGCCACGCCTTGCACTTTAGAGCAGTGGTGCAAGGCGTGCAATCAGCCGAAGGCTGCAAGTCCGTGGTCAACAGGAAGGCCGGCTCGGCGACTCGGGAATCTACAATCATACATTCGTTGTGTCATCTAATTAAGTTAGGTAGTGCATCTTTTAGCCTCTTGTCATGTCTATCATCACGTAGGGGGCGGTATTACATCCAGTCCCGCATGACGAAAGTGACCTTGCGCAATATGCTTATCGTCACCCACCACGTCCACACACCATTCCAAGAACATCTTGAACTCTCTCCTTATGAAGTCTTCGTTGTCGTGCCAATTCTTCTTGATGAACTTCTTGAGCACACTGAAATACTCCTCGATCGGGTTGAAGTCGGGTGAGTACGGTGGTAGAAACTCGATGACTACTCCTGCGTCTTTGCACATCTGCTGGATCTTCTCGGAATGGTGCCAAGAGGCGTTATCCATGACTATCACGGACTTTGGCTCTGGGAATCTACCACAGTGATGCAATAATCGAGCTATGAAATGTACTCGAGTATGAGGCATGTTGACGGGCTGGGTCTCGCCGGCGGCTCTTCGCGCTGCGCTGTAATGAGGCCCCAATTGAGTGGCGTCGCGTTGCATGCGTAACTTTCCTCCCTCGCCGCAACACACATGCCCGACGGCCCTGGAGACCTGCAGACCAGGACGCCATGCCGACTCTTATCCAAACTGGATTGCCTCTGGACGCATTGGCTTTGCGGGCAATCCTGTCGATCTTGCAGCCACGTCAACAGCTGACGTAGGAGGACAAGGCGCCTGGTTCTGGCATCAAACTATCGATGGCGATCTTGCAACAGTGACTAATACGAATAGCAAAGCTTTCGCTATTCCAAACCGTTTCCTCTTTCCTCGTGAATGTTACCTCGTCACTTGCTGTGGAACAGCGTCTTCGAGCCTATATAAACCTGACATAGTTTACTAACTGCTGTGCCTTGCGTCTCTCGAAGATCTCTACTCCGTACAAGCACTCTCTTTCTGGCCAAAGACCAGTGGCCCAGCTGCTGTTTCATCTTGCCCCTGCCGCCAGCCTCTCCTCTCCATCTTTTTCGTGTAAGAAGACGAAGTGAATATCTTCGCTCGCCGGTTCACGCAATCCTGTTGATCTGACCTGTCCCAGCTTTCCTCGTGCGACTTCCAAGAATATCTCAGCCCATCATTTGGGCAGCGTCATACTCCCAAGCGATATGATCGCCGGCGTGTTGCCGCAGGAGCAGATGACTCACTGGACGATTTACGAGATCAGACCATCGACCTGTGTCGAGGCTCCGGAAATGCAGACGGATTTCGCAGCGCGTGTGTCGGGTATTACTACTCATGCGATTTCGTTCCTGTGCCTGAGGTTGGGCGGGTCGAGGTTGCTGGGGACCCTGTCCGATCTCTCTACTCTCGCATCGTCGCCCACACCAAGGATAGATGATTCAGAACTCAACAGCCCTGTACCGTGGCCTCGTTGGGTTGTTGGGACACTCTGGTTCCGTCAACGATGCTGTGGGCGGGCATTTATGCGGCGTTGCCGACGCCAAAGTATAGGTACATTGGCAAGGTCCCAGATGAGCGCTGTACAGTACCAGACATCCAAGTTGCCGTTGCCGGCTAACACTCATCTTTGGCTGCAGTCCCACCTGCTGGGTGCAAGGATAGCCGTGTGACAAGGCATGGAAGGGAGGACCGTGTCACGTCATGCTTTGAGCGGCTCCCGCTGAAATTTATTAACAACCGCCCAGCCTTGCCATCAATACAGTACTCAACATCTCGTATCGACTGCGCCCCGAATGTACGCATGCAACCACGTTAATGCCACAGCGGCTCAGCCTCACGGGGAGATTAGCTCATCTGCAGATCCAATCACCGAAGCGATAGGCGCGGCGCAGTTTCAGGTGAATGTTGTGTTGTGTAGGGAACCTAGTGAATTGAGTACCGACCGAACAATTGAATCATTGCCCAGGCTTCCTTCCCTTGGGGTAAGTAAGACATTGCCCATGGCACGGCTCTTGCAATCGCAATGCAGTAGCACGTAGCGAGCCCATTCGGTCCGCAAGAACCATCATACGTGACGTTAGCAAGGTCCAGTAGCAGTATGATTCAGCTACCATTGTACCCAACATGCTTATATTACACCACCTGCTCACTGAGGTTGTCCTGGTGGCCCTAGCGTTTGTCTGCGGGGATGTGACCATAGCCTGCGCGATGTACCTACCCGGGATCGCACCTGGTCGAAGGGATTTTCGATTTGAGACAACTCTCCCTTGTAAAAATCTGCACCCCTGAAGAGCTGTTAGCGGCTCGCTAAGCTTGGGCCAGATTTTGCAGGCCACCCGACCGCGCTTTCGCTGCCAAGGCCCATCGTGGCCCTAACAGCACAGAGGAAGACCTTAGGAGAGTTCATATTCCTCTGCGAAGCCGGTCTCGACAATTGCACTTTGGCCCATAGCATTCCTTCGGAACCAAGGAGCTATTGGGCAATTGGAGGGTTCGCCCTTCAATCACGGTGACCGGTTGCGGAGGTTTTTCTCCCTGAAGGCAAGCTGCGCGACAGCCTCTGATTCCTTCCGAGGGTTTTTCCCTGCCGCCGCTCCCCGATCATTTCCTTTGCTTGGTTACTGGAGCATGGGACTGCGGCAGCAGCGTTGGCCGAACGAGCGAGAGAATTCTGACCGGTGAAAACCAAGGGTTGACCATTGTGGCTATAGCCACGCGCCTGGAAGACCCGCTGACGGGCACCAGGCTCTGACACGCAGCGCCTCCGAGCCGATGAAATGCTGGATGGACATCTGAGAAGACTTGCCGCGGGGGCCAGCCATATGTCACTTGTATTGTGTGCTTAGCGAAAACCTACCATGCGGGAGGTAGGAAAGCCGCCTCCGGGTTCGACCTCGACAGCTCGGCCTTGCGAGGTCTTGCAAGCAGCACTGGGTTAGGCTTCTGGCGGCGCTTTTCTAGATAGTTCAGCTCAGCACGTCCTGTGCCCCATAGGGACCTGAGCGGCCTCACGGCCGCTGGACGGAAAATACACTACTACTACTACTACTACTACTAATTTTCGATTTGAGAGCGTGCTGGATTGGTATTGACAGTTGTCGGTATGCTGTGTTGCTGCCGTGTGCATGATTCGGCGGCATGACTTGCCCTGCTACGAGAGTTTGCTTCGCCGCCTTTACACCGGTGGATGGGTCAATGGCAACAGGAGCGAAACACAGGAAGTAGACGTCCTGTTCATTCTTTACTGTATTTGGTGCCTAGTACAGTAATTGCAATGAGGTACCGCACCAATCAGTCGTCATTACCACAGTCCATGACTACCCTTGCGGGCGTCCGTGCCATCACGCTCCGCGACGTGGCACACAGCCTCCTCTGGCCCCGCAGAAACCGCTTCATGCCTGACGCTTCGCCTCGATACTGCGCATTTGCGGTCGTGCTCATGTTTCACCTTGTCCAGCCGGCCCCGCATATTGGAGCGAAAAGAGTGAGCTGCCACACGGACTTGACCCGATCTGTACAAGTTACGGGAACGGACAGTGCGGGCCGCGCGTGTCTGAATGGCAGGTGCGCTTGGTAGTGAACTTCTCACTGACTTGCACGGGAACCCCACTAAAGCTAAGCTAGGCCCACGTAACACGGAACCAAACTGACTCTGATCAGACTGCGGCCAGGTCATGGGTGAGATGCAGAACGGAGTTCGCTCCAGCCACCGCTAATCATGCATCAATAGACCCACACACCCGTTACGATGAGCCATCCAGTCACACAGATGCTGCAAGGCGGAGCGGTTACGCCGTTAGGCAACGCGGGTCCAGAGACTCCTGCGTCGCATTCGCATAAAGTGAGGTCCAGCTATATATCGAGAAAGTCTGTCACATCTCTGGGAGTCATCACCGATTTGTTGGCTGAATCGTCCCTTTCCTCGCTCCGTATGCTTGTGTTAGGTAGTTTGGTTCGGTATTTGTACGTCAGAGTGCAATCGGAGCATAAGACATCCTTCGAGTGCATCGGCTTCAGCTGCCAACCATGAGCGACGGGCTACCATCCTCGTGTGCGACGACACCTGTTGTTTCTAGACCATCGCAGTTCCCAACAGTTCTTGTCGACTCTTTCGTTCCTGGTTTTTCAGTTCTTACATCGGCGGCAAAGGCATATCTAAATATCGACATCAACGCCTATATCCCCATGGTTCTAATGGTTGTCGCCATGACAGTTGCCTGGAGCTTTGGAAGTGATCCGTTATGGAACTTTGTTCACTCTTATCTTCTGTCGTCTGTTACCATCCGCGCAGATGACGAGGCTTACAACGTATTCATCCTCTGGCTTTCGCAACAACGTTTTGCCCGAAGCTCACGGCACTCCTTCGCCAATACGGACATCAGCTCTCGTCACTGGTATACGTACATGCACGGCGACTCGGGCGATGAAGAAGAAGAAGAGTACACCGCCGCGCTACCTGAACATGCCAAATTGAAAACTGGTTCTCGAAAAGGTGGTATCCATTACACACCTGCTTTTGGATCACACTACTTCTGGTATAGAGGTCATCTACTGGTATTTGAGCGTCGCCTGAACAATCAAGAATCAAATTTCCAGTCTATGAGCGAGCGCGAGGAGCTGGTGCTCTTATGTTTTGGGCGTAACCCTGGCATTATCAAAGACTTGCTCTCTGAGGCACGCCAAGCTTACATGAAACGAGACGAGCAGAAAACTCTGATCTATCGTGGGAATTTTCAGGACACGTCTTGGAAACGTTGTATGTCACGACTCAATCGCGCATTGTCGACAGTATTCCTCGATGGAAAATCTAGGCAAGACCTTCTCAATGACGCCCGCGATTATCTGGATCCAGAGACCCAACGGTGGTACGCCAACCGCGGCATCCCTTATCGGCGCGGCTACCTCTTCCACGGGCCTCCAGGGACTGGAAAAAGTTCGCTGAGTCTCGCCTTGGCCGCACTTTTCCGCTTAAAAATCTACATCGTCAGCCTCAGTTCCGCGTTGGCCAGCGAGGAGAAGATCATGACACTCTTCAACGAGCTTCCTGTTCGATGCATTGTTCTACTGGAAGACATCGACACTGCCGGCCTGGCCCACACACGTGAAGAAAGCTCAGCGCAAAAGTCGCACGTCACGAATGGTCGGCCCGACTCGCATGACGGTCAGCAGCAGGCTGATGCGGGATCCATTCCTACTGCCAACAAAACGCTCTCATTGTCCGGTCTGCTGAACATTTTGGACGGTGTTGCTGCGCAAGAGGGCCGCATCCTTATTATGACCACCAATTATATTGACAAACTCGACAAAGCACTCATACGTCCAGGCCGTGTCGATAAGATCATCCCATTTGGTCTAGCGGACAGAGACATTGCCTCGTCGATATTTCGCGCGATCTATGCGCCGTTTGAAAACGAATTGACTGATATATCCAAAGGAACGCGTGGGGACACGGCCGATGATGAAGACAAGGGCGGAAGCATGCCAGAAGATGCGACTGCGGCGAAACGGCAGTTACAAAGTCGCGAGCGGATCGACGATTTTGCCCTTTGCTTTGCCAGCAAGTTGCCTGAAAGAGAGTTCAGCCCTGCCGAGATTCAGGGATTGCTATTGCAGCACAAGCACCAACCGGAGAAGGTGATTGAAACTGTAGATCAATGGGTTGCGACAATGCGTCGTCAAAAGAGTGAAGAAGAACAGGCGCGGAGGTACACTGAATGAATTTTGTGTGGGAAACGTGGGAAGAGTAGCGAACATCAAGTGACACTAGCTGATTCTGGGATGAAGTTAGAATGTTTGCTTGAACTTGCGTCGGGCAAGGTTCGTCGTTGTACACATGTTCTGTCCATTGAGAGTATGAGCCCCTGCGAAGAGCTCATTATCGGCCAGAATCAGCCGATAACACAGCTCAGCCTAGTTATGCCTTGCTGGTTTGAGGATGTTGCACGGACGCATGGTTCATGTCGCTCTGCATGCACAGCTATCGGACAGGGGTTCATTTCGTCTCTCCATGACAATGCGCTGTGGGCTAGCGCCAATGTCAGTCTTGGCGGTACCATTCCTGGTGGACGCGAGCGGGAGTCGGGCGGGCCCAGGGGTCTCGCGCCCGAGTCCGAGCTGAAAGCAACCCTGGAAGTGATGACATCGCTGGGTGGTAACCTGCTTGGAGCGAGTCGTGCCGCCCACTGTTCTCTCTTTTCTCGCGCTAACCGCCTGGCCTCCCTAGCCTGCCACCCCGAACCCGAATTGCCCGACTTTGCGTTGCCTTCGGCGGGTTGTGCAGGGATTCGATGATCCATTCACAGGTGAGATCTTCACGCGCTTGGCTTCTTTCGGCGGATGCGATTCGTCCAACATGTTTGTTTGCTCATCAGCAAAACACGAGTCGCTAGCTCTGCAGAAGAAGGTCACGGCTCGATAGCTCAACGGCCGCGCGCGCGTGTTACATGCCTCACCGGCGGCCAAGCAACTGGCCTGTCGGTATCAACCCATGTCCAGCTGTCTATGTCCGCGTTGATGGGATGGAAAGGCCGACCACGAGTCAAGCTCAACGGGCACCCTCGGACGCGTCCGACCCCCTCGTCACCGCTCGTCAAGGCATGTTTTGTCCTTGACTCATTGTGACTCGAGCCGGGTGCATGATCATCTGACTCGGGCTTTTGCACTTATGGGCAACGATGTGTACCAAGGACACGGGTCCACATCTGCAGAGGACCGATGGTCTCCAGCTGCTCTCGGCAACAATGGCATGATCATGCGAGGTGTCTGCGCCGCCCGTGCATAGGCGATAGCATGCCTCTGGGCGTCTACTGTAGCTTTGCCTACGGTGATGGCATCTATCTTCCCGCACAACCCATGGCCAGCTCGAGGTAAACACGCCGTGTCCCTTTGCCGCAGGTTCTTGCCCGTTCAGGCAGGTCCGGTCCATTTTACGCCGTGTCTTGGTCCCCAAACCCCTTTGAAACTTGAGCGGAACGACTTACGTTTCGCCAGTCTGCTGACTCCACCTGCCTCGCCAGGAGTAGGAACCCACATTGACGTACCCCACGGTGCAGCGTCATGACGAAGAAATGGAACCCTTTTGTCCAATAATGTACGCGGAACGCCGGGGACCTGGCGTTCAGCAAGGCACAAAACTAAGCCACGTGATCGGCATAATTCTGGCCAGATTGGGCTTCACTAGCGGCAACCTGGCGCCGTGAACCAGGACAAAGCCAGCCCCTCTCATCTTGCGGCCCGCGCACCATAGACGAATCGACCTTCAGCAATCACCAAGATCGAAACGCTCCTGAATCCCAGCCCTCTGGCCATGGCAAGGGAGCAGCCCCTACAGTTCATTATCGCAAACGCCAATGATTTCGAACCAACTCAAACGCGATCACCTGGCCCGACTGTGTCGCCGTCAGAGAAGAGGAAGCGGTGGGAGCCAATAATGAAGAAGCTACTTGCGGAGAAGCTGCCGCAAACGGAGCAGGATTGGGATCGCATCCTCTGTACACAGGATGATGTGGAAAGAACACTGCAGAAGCTTGTGCTCTCTCATCTCAGCCCGGCGAGAAAGGCCGCCCTAACTTGGAAGGACCTTTTCAGCGAGTGCGCGGAGCACTTCAAGCGATTGGCCGGGGAGAAAGCAGATGAGAACCTGATCGAACTCTTCAAATTGGCCGTAATCGGCCTTTCCGAAGTTGCCATAAAGGAAGGCGTTGCGAGAGACGAGATATATGAATATTTGCGGAACTGTCTGTGGCATTACAGCAGGTCAGGGCAGCAGCTTGGCGATGAGACCCTCCGGAAGTCCGTCAAGGCAACACGAGAAGGGATCCAATTTGTTGAGCGTTTCGCGAACATACTTGGACCACGGTCCAATGAGCTTCCTCTATACGGTATGCATAGTCCTTCCTTGGGGTGTTAATGCTAAGGATGACCCAGTGGCATCGTGGACGACGGTTTTCCTTAGCTACACCGCGGAGTGCGGACAGTATATTGAGGAACACAAGTCCTCTGTGTACCGACCAAAACGGCAGTTGCAATCAGGGTGCCTGTCAGTTATAAATCTGGTATATTTGTTACTAGGCGGCAAGTATTGTGGACGAGAGTAATACAGCTAATTCACCGCATGTCTTTTGTCTGGCTGACGAGTAATGCAGTCCGCAAAAGATCCGCGATATTTTCCTCTCGGACCAAATGCTGGCTTGTCAGAGCCGATTAGGGGTCAACCTTACTACTTCCTCCTCATTGCAGGCATGCGATCGGTTTTTTTCTGCACCACGTCAACGAGCGTCCACTAGGCTCTACGCCTTGGGATACCGTACTATTGAGCTTCAACAGGTGGCAATATCCGACATCATGACCGACATTCTCATTACGCGTCCTACTCAGAGAGCACAGGGCTTGTACTCGTATGGGCTTCCCCAGGCTTCCGTGGAATACTTCGAAGCCGCTATCAGGGAGAAGGTAGGTGGCGGACAAGTATCATAACCCCGGCCCAACTCGACGAATGCTAAGTATGGTGTAGGCTGTCAAGCTCAACACCTTGGCATCGATGCAGGGTGCTACACTTGAGAACCTTCTCACCCTGCCCGCTGAAGCGTTCCGAAGCGAAGTGGGAACCGCAACCTGGCCAGCCTTGGGTGGTGCGCTTCTGCTTCCGCTCACAAATAAAACAGTTGATGTCAAGCTACTGGATCGATGCACGGGGACGGCGCGTCGCAGCGTCTGGCATTCAAACCAAGTCATGTACCTGGAGCATGAGGGGCTTGCTGCCATCAATGGTAGTATCCACTATATTTATGCCCCCATTGACTTGTCCGGCTAGGTTGCTGGTACCAAAAGAGAACAACTTTCTGGCTATACTCGGTACCGTTACGTGGGGGGTGCCCAAAGCTACTCTCGATTTGTGAATTTGTTGCCGCTGTATTTGGCCATTTGTAACAGGAAGCGAAGAGTTCGTCCTTTTCAGACTTTGCGGTGTCACTCGCGTAGGAAGCTGAGTTTGCTCTGCCTCACAACTTGTCAAACAATGAACCAAGAAAGCATGAGAACCCATGGCCTTTGCTTGTGTCCGCTGTCTGCGCCTTCATCTAGCCGGGGTTGCTTGCCCAATCTCGTCAATCACCTGCAGAATAGCTCCTTCCACAAATTCTTCGCCTCGAGCGTCCAGTTCACTGATTGGAAGGTCCTTCAGTCCGGCCATAAATACAGTCGTTGCTCCATTCTTGGCGCCATTTACACAGCGTAGAATTTGTTTTCGCCACACCGTCCTCCACTCAGAACCATCCATCACGCCAATCGCCGCAGGCACCTGGATCTCGAACGGGCCACGAATGTTTATGTTGTTACACAGGGCGCGCGTACTCCAGTAACGCTCCAGAGACTGCATATCTGATAGGTGTCGAAGGTGGATGTGGATCGTCCGCGCATCTTCGCATATTTGGCACAGCCTCGCCTTGAGTTCGACGTGCGATTCCAAACGCCTGGTCTTTGGGCACGCCGGGTTGTGACTGCACTCCTTGGGTTCGACATTGTTTATATGACCGCATTTGAGTGCAATATCAGTGATGAGATGCTTGACCATCGTGGGAAGGTGTCAACGAGGTTCCGTTGGCTTCTCTGGTACACCTGGGGCTCGCTGCCTTGTATTAGAAGTCATTCTGGCTCGACATCGGGCTTGTACGCGCTACACCGCATCGCACAGTGGGGAGCTGGACTAGCGCTCGGTCCGAGCAAGGTCTCGGAGCGAGTGGCCAGTGGGAGCGGTCTGACACTGGCTAGCGAGTCTCTCTCAACACTCTTTCTTCTTCTTGGCCTACAGTCCTGCGGAGCTAGTCAATACTAATACGGTCGTGGCACTAGCACACTGCCACGCGCATGAAGTCGTGAAGTGGCCGCCCCTGCATGTAGTCAGGCGGCAGGTCTGTACCCGTTGCGCCATGCGCATTATAATCCTTGTCATCTGCGTGCTCGGGCATGAGTGTGGAAATGGTATGGACCATTGTTATGAGAACTTTCAGCTTGCTTTGATTCACGTACAGTAGCAGAATCTAGACGAGGACGCTTGAAAGCGACAAACATGGCACCAGTAGCGATGTAGTTGCAACGCCTCATGAACAAGACGTGGCATGTACCTCCTCTTTCTCCCATCGTAGACCTTCCTAGCCCTAGCCCACAGCCCACACGGGTTTGGCTTGCTTGCCCTTGGACGCTTTGCCATTCCTGGCGGACGCGAGGAGCGAGTCGTGCTGCCCTTGTTCCCCTTCTCCCGCGCGCTCAAGGCCCCGCACCTGCGGACGAGAGTTGACCAGGCGTCGCGCTGCGGCGGGGCGCTGCAGGGGCTCGATGATCCACTCGCAGGGGAGGTCTTCGCACACTAGACTTCTTCCGGCGGATGCGATCCGTCCGGCAGCAGGCGCTAGCCTCCCCCAACAAGTATTTAGAGAAGGCGGCTGGGCGGTAGCTTCACCGGTGTGGAGCAATGGATCTCGACCAGGCATTCCGCCGCAAATGATTCTTGACTTAGTTAAGTTTGACAGCGTCATCGTCACGCTTGCCGAGCCATGCGCTTCGCCGCCAGCTCCTTCTCTTCAGACTGTCTCGCCGCACCGCGAGCGTTGGCCGCTCCATGCGGCGTTTTGGCGTCGTGGGGTAGCCCCCACCCACGGAGGCTTCCACATCAACATCCACCATGATGGATTACCACCCTACACTCTATAGGAACTCAAACAATGAAGGATAAAACCAACTCTCCCCTGTAAAAATCTGCACCCCTGAAGAGCTGTTAGCGGCTCACTAAGCCTGGGCCAGATTTTGCAGGCCACCCGACCGCGCTTTCGCTGCCAAGGCCATCGCGGCCTTAACAGCAC
Organism: Purpureocillium lilacinum; assembly: GCF_001653265.1. Classification (NCBI taxonomy): domain Eukaryota; kingdom Fungi; phylum Ascomycota; class Sordariomycetes; order Hypocreales; family Ophiocordycipitaceae; genus Purpureocillium; species Purpureocillium lilacinum. The sequence continues at coordinate 63,457 of NW_017264061.1, forward strand.
AGAGGAAGACCTTAGGAGAGTTCATATTCTTCTGCGAGGCCGGTCTTGACAATTGCACTTTGGCCCCTAGCTTTCCTTCGGAACCAAGGAGCTATTGGGCAATTGGAGGGTTCACTCTCCAATCACGGTGACCGGTTGCGGAGGTTTTTCTCCCTGAAGGCAAGCTGTGCCGACAGCCTCTGATTCCTTCCGAGGGTTTTCCCCTGCCGCCGCTCCTCGACCAGTTCCTACGCTTGGTTACTGGGGCTTGGGACTGCGGCAGCAGCGTTGGCCGAACGAGCGAGAGGATTCTGATCGGTGAAAACCAAGGGTTGACCATTGTGGCTATCGCCACGCGCCTGGAAGACCCGCTGACGGGCACCAGGCTTTGACACGCAGCGTCTCCGAGCCGATGAAATGCTGGATGGACATCTGGGAAGACTTGCCGCGAGGGGCCAGCCATATGTCACTTGTATTGTGTGCTTAGCGAAAGTACGTGCTTGCTATCAAGGTGCCAGCATTGCCGATATCCGAATTCTCGACGTCAGACCGCTTATTAGCGACGAAGTTGTGGCCTCCAAGCGTGACTTCCGGAAGAGGATGTGGAAGCATCTGGGTTAGCAAGGGGTCATCACTGGTGGGTTGTCCGCTTCTTGCGGCCATGGGGGCCGCTTTCGTCCCGCAGCGCAGGGAGCTTTGCGGCCATACGCAGGACTTCCAGAAATTGAAGTCCAAGCGGGGTGGGCGTGGGGTTTGCTGTGGGTGTCAGGAGTGGTGGCCCACCGCACGCATACAGATGGCCACAAGTGGCCTTGCATGATCTTTACGTAAACGACAAGGATCATCAGGAACTGGCCGAGGCAGCTTGTGGCCATCCATGACGGGTTCTGTCGTGGGGGTGGCTGGGCGAATGACGGGCGATTGTCCACTTCGTGCCAACATGGGTCCGCTATGTCCACCCCCTCCTCGCCGCTTTGGGAGGACTGGATGATGCAGGTACGCAGGGGAGCTTGTGGCCTCTCACCATGGCTTCCAGGACTGGAAATATCAGGGCCGGCTTTGGCTGCGTTTCTGGGGGTGTGGATGGGGTCACTGAAGTTCATTGTACTATTTCTGCACCCCCGACCGACCGGGCTGCAGGCGCTGTAGTCGACAAGATGACCACTTGGGAGCTGACCCACCCTTTGCCCACATCAGGACAGAAGGCTGGTTTCTGCTTTTCGGTGCCACTGGCGTTGTAATGTCTCTAACTGTGCAACTGGCCCTTCGGACGCGGCGGCAGCATACCGCACATCATCTAGACATCCAGAATCAGGTCCTGCGAAGCCATAACGTCCTGCATAGAAGTGGGCGCACCCACGTCACGACGAGAAGGTGACATGACCTGGAGCAGTCATCAACATGCAGAAACTAGACGGCAGGAAGCGATGGACGCGACAGCACGAGATGCCCAGACGATGTCGAGAAACCGGCTTTCAGCTGCGACGTAGCGTGCACCTGGAGAAGTGTCAAGATCGCGCATCCTAATGGGGATCTGCCTCTTGTCGCCATGGGGCGCTGTTCCCGCACCCCGGACACGGCAGGTAGTCGACAAGATAGCCACTAGGGAACTGTAACCCTTTGCCCACTAAAAAGAAGGCTGGTTTCTGCCTTTGCCTTTCGATTCCCGGTTGCATTCTCTCCAGCTGGACAAGTGGCCGCAACAGACGTAGTTTTGCCGCGAGGGCCATCGCATCCATTTGCTACTATGGCGGCTTGTTGCCGCGAACTATTCTGGCCTTGGGCCTCTTACGATCTTAAGAGCTGCAAAAGCGTCGTGGGCGAAGCAATGTCCAAATACGACTGCCTCCATCACCACCCCGTCTTAGACCAGCTTCTGGACACATCAAAAGAACGCCGTATTCTCGTCTCTACTGAACCTGGGCCATACCGGCCGTGGCAATAACTGTAATTGGATAAACGGACAGGCCCGGCGTGGCTACCGTACGTCCGTAATGTAAACGTACAGTACTACGGCGGTATACCGGCTAAGTGCTCAACATTGTGACGTTGCTGGCCCTCCTCTGGACTTGTGTCCACATGCGTGTACCTCGGAATCGCGTGGTCACCATCGGACGCGGCAGCAGCTTATCGACCTAGAGCTGCACACCCAGAATCAGGCCCTGTGGCCCATAACGTCTTGCATAGAATGGACACACCTCCACGCAATGACGTCGAGAACGTGACATAAGCTGTAGCAGCCGACGACAAGCAGGGACTGGACGGCAGGAAGCGACGGACGCGGTAGCTCGAATGCGGCGGCAGGAGATGCCACCAGGCAACGTCAGGAAGCCGACTTTAGCTGCGACGCAGCGTGCACCCGAAGAATGTGCCAAGACCGCATGTGCTACGGTGATCTGCTTGTCAAGCTTTGCACAATGTCCGCCACTGCCATAGTCGACACTTAGACGGCACAAACCCCTGCGACTGCATCTCGGCACAGGCTCCACGTCAGCGAGCGGGACGTCTGGAACCGGACGACGCCGTCCACATGAAGGAATTGGACGAACCAGCACCCTTGTCCATCTTCGCGCCCTGCATGGCGACCTCGTCCGGGTCTGAATGTTGATGGCCCGGGCGGACGATGCGGCCGCCGCCACTCCGCAATGATCTGCACGGCGGAACTGGCCGTCGCCGTGCAACCACGTTGCGAAGCTGACATGTACTGAAGCTGCCACACGCGACGCAAAAACTGGGCGAAGTGGTTTCCCACACTTCGCAATGATCTGCACGGCAAGTTCTGGTTGCCGCTTCGTACCAATGTCGAGAAACCGACATGTACCGTAGCTGCCAACACGACGCAGAGAGAATTGGTCGGCGCACGTCCCTGCCCTTGGTGGTCTGCATGTCAGGCATCGGACGAAGCGGGTCCCGGCCGCCGCATCCACTTACATGTTTCACGTCACTAATCGACCACGTCAGGGAGCGGAAGAAGTGAGATGCAGGCAAACGGCGCGACCAGAAGCCAACGATCGGTGGGTAACTGCCGCGTGAAGAAAAGGACAGTCGCACGCTCTTGAAAGAGTAATCTGCATGTCGAAAACTGGACGGCGTACCCGCAGCGTCGCACAGCACATGGCCCTGGCACACCACGCGAATCCAAATCAGCGAGCAGCATGACACGAGTTGGACGACGCTCTCTACGCACGGCACGGAGTGTCATGCTGCCACCTCATCTGGATGCAGCCCCATATCCAAATTCTTCTTTCTGATTGCGCGAGCCAGATTGACCACACCTGACCACACTTCAATGGTGTGGTCTGCTTGTCAGGAACCGGAAGACAAGGTAGCGGGAGACACCGCTCAACGACGCCCAGAAAGCGGCGTCTGGGTCTGGTCGACTGTCCACTTACTCCATGTCCATACAGAACTGGGCGCGTGTTTCCACAATGCCACAACGCCACAACTCCATGGCAATGTCGGTGTGGAATGAAAAGTCTCTACAGGACAACTGTACCACATGGGCCAATTCATGCTTCTCCTTCATGGAGCCTATCTGTCTGCGCACTTTCGGTGCGCAAGGGCGCACGGATATGGCCGATTGCTCATAGCCTTCCACACCACCGCATAGCCGGCCACATTCACAAACTCCCTTTCCTGTCCTCGGCTGGGGATGGAACATTGACCGTAATTACAGCAAGTGCGGGCTGTCACGGCTCCAAAATTTGCACAATTTGTCTGTGGCCTTCCTTTGTGGCGACTTGGAGAGTGCTGCCGTGCCGCCAGGTCGTTGACGTCTTGACCTGAGCCGAAGGGGTACATTCGTATTGCCCACGCCCAACATTTGCGATGCGGTCTTTCTCGGTCCATCAGCTGCCTACCTACTGCCGCACTGTACCTAGACCTCGCCCGTCGTGGTAGGAAAAAGAGGCATCGAAGTTTGGGAATTGATGCTACTAGCTCTGGCGGAGGGTGGCCGCGCCTTCGTCCTCGATACACCACCGATCTCGATTGCGAAAACAGCCGCACGCATCATGGCTGCAGCCTATTGGCACGCGGCCGTGCAAACGGGCAGCACACGGCCGACTGCGAGCATTTATGTGTCATCGTCTGTTCTGCAGGGTACTGATGCAGCTAGGTGTTCTGGACGTGTGCTCAAGCAGCGCGACCAGTACAAAACATTGTGGCATACTGCTGTTTACTGGAATTGTTCTGCGCAATGTGGTTCTGAAGATACAATAAAGTTTATCGAGAGTCGATAGCCTGGCACATTCGATCTATTGGGCTCCCATGTGATCTTCAATGTCTGCCGGTATGCGCCGCTGTGATCCAGCTGCTGGGGTATCTGAATCCCTGGACTATGCACGAAAGTATTTCTTGCTCGTCTCTTTATTAAGATGAGATTAACGATTCGTGTCTGCAAGGAGTCTCTTTGACCTGGGCCAGTCGTATCTGGTGTTTGCTATTTTGCGACAAGGATCCCCTAATGGTCGCCTTAGCTGAGCCCTTGCAGCTCCCAGAGTACCGTTGACCCGGCCGCTAGGCAGTGACATGGCGCATTGACGGCTCGAGGGAAATCGAACTCCCTTATGCATCAGCACAACGCCGGACTCAGCCGGATACTGCGCCTGTGCGTTTGGAGGCTCTGCGTTTTTTCCTTGTGGATGCGGCATGGCACCAAGGGGTGCATCTTTGGTCCTGCGCCACTGACGACGAGCATCTGCAAGTCTAACATGACTTCCCGCAAGTGCCCGTACATTGACAGCTCAAGTTCTCGCGCAGTAGCCCCGTGATCTTTTCGAACCTGGCCCGGTCAGTTGTAGACTGGTTTCTGTCATAAAAAAAGCTTGCACAGGTGGCTCCATCCTCTGAGGAGCTGCAACGGTATCGGTTCATTCGAGACAGACGGGCGTATATATATCCACAGGAGCTTCTCAATCGACTCTAGAATGCGAACTGCGTCCATGAACATACCACCCGTCATCCGTGAGTCTGCCAACGTGAATACAGCATGAGGAAGGAGCTGTGCGGAGGGCATGATGAGCGTATCACCCGGCTCCAACACAATAGCGACAACGCTATCGGGAACCCAATTGTCGCGTTCATCTGTGAACTTGACCATCTCGGATTCGTTCGTGTCTGTAGCGAAAATCCAAAGCTTCAGGACCCACTCAAGACATACCCATGTTGCATCTGGGCTATCGACGTGGAATCCGGTAAAAGCACCTCGCTGGGCGAATAGCGAAAGGGTCAAGGAGCGATCCAGGTCGACTTCTCTGGCCTCGACCATCACGGCGTGGCCCCGTTTGCCGGCGATCGCTCGTCCGGTAAACTCCGCCTCTAGACGTGAGCTGATTGCCGGAAGGACATCGAACCGACGCAGATTGAGGAATGCAGGAGCCGGTGGGACTTATCCCCAGATACTTCAAGTTCAGCAGGTTTATCGGAAGTCGCCCTGCCGGAATGTCCGCCCCTTCTCTAATTCGGTCAATAACGTCGCAGACAGGCGAGGAGACGGCGGCTTTCTTTTTAGTACTTGGGTCTTGTACGTCCACCTATCGCCAAAATGATCGTTCAGAGCCTCTAAGAAATGATCCAGTCCCTGGCCTCGTTGTCCTAATTGACGTGATCTCACCACCGTGGGTTTGTGCAAGATGAAGTTTTGGGCCATGATTTTCTCTATGTCGTCTTCTGTAGTGTACCAGACGTCTGCGTCGTCTGCCATTGTTGATATGGGCCCGATTCGCGCGATCGGTATGTCGCGATCAGAAGGGAAGATCCGGTTTAGGAGTGTCAAGCTATCATCCCACCTTGTATGGCCGAGTTGAGAATTTTTCGAGTTCCGGCATTCTCGAAGCAAATCTTGAATCATGGAACCATACTTGGTGCGCATTTGGACAGTCTCAATGCTCTCGCGAGGCATTCTGGGCTCGTATGTCCTCTGTGTCGATGCCGCCGCAGCAGCACCTGCGTGCTCCGCGTCAAGTGAAGGAACCAGCATGTAAGAAACGTGCTTAGCGCTGTGCTCGTGCTCTTTCTTGCCGGTGGAGATGAATATTCGATCGCACTCGGTGCATCTATAGTGCTCTGATTTGTGATGCCTTTTCATCCTGTCACGTTGGAGAGCCAACCCGCACCCGAGCTCGCACTCTACCTTCTCATGATAACGAGCCTGTCTCTTTGTCCACGTGCTCACTTTTTCACGGTTATGGCCTGTTGTGTTGTGGCGTTTCAGCCACGCCTCGCCAACGAAGATAGTTTCGCAGCAACGAACGTGTGCCTTCTTCCGATGACTTCTGTGGCCACTTGCTGTGTAGAGTTGCCCACAACTGCAGAGCACGGGTTCCATGATAGCAAGCTCCGATCTCGTATGCTTGGTCAGGAGGAGGCTCGCAAGTCCTGGACGGCGTCGCTGGTCGCGCGAGGGGTTTGAGATTACGTGGGCTTGAATGAGCGTTGCGTGGGCGTGGCGCGGAAGGGAAAACGTTGCGTGGAAGGGGAAACGTTGCGCGGAAGGGAAAATGTTGCGCGGAAGGGGGAGCGTTGCGCGGAAGGGAGAATGTTGCGTGGAAGGGGAAACGTTGCGCGGAAGGGAAAATGTTGCGCGGAAGGGAAAGCGTTGCGTGGAAGGGAAAATGTTGCGTGGAAGGGGGAGCGTTGCGTGGAAGGGGAGGGTTGCGCGGAAGGGGGAGCGTTGCACGGAAGGGAAAATGTTGCGTGGAAGGGAAAACGTTGCGTTGCCCGGGAGATGCGGGTCCAAGCCACTTCGTGCGCCTTGGGCTGTGGCCCGTGAGCTTCAGCGGGTGACAAGCGCCTGTTTAGTGCGCCGTATGCCCCCCCGCCAGCACGCGTGTCGAGGACCCATTAGAGGCAGCACATCATCTGCCTAACATGGCCGGTGCTTCGCGTGCAGGCATGTCCTGGACCTGGCCGAACTTCTACATGTGAGGTCAGCTCCGACATTGGCGCATGTTGCGGAGTGGAAGCATCCAGTCCCGGGAGAACATGGACCACATGCAGCAGCGCCTGTCTGGACACAAACCCACAGCACGACAGGACCGCGGGCCTGTTACACACAACTTCAGCACAATCCTATCAACAGAATCTTAGCAAGTATTATCGCACGAACAGCACTGATCTGCCGGCGCGAGTCTATTATGGCGGCGTGACCTGCATGACTGCGTCAGAGCTCGGCGATGCTTTGCCACCTTTGTGACATTGGAAATCCGAGTCGTATTCGCCCTTCCGTCCTGCTTTCTCCCAGACTTTGATATATCCGCAGGTGTCTCTCGGCGAACGGCATAGGCGGAATTATGTTCTCTGCAACGACTTCCATCATGGCCAGCAAGCTTTAACCATACATCACACGAGCAGGTGAGCGAGGAATGTACTGTACATACGCGATGCGATTATAGAATGTTTTTTAAGTGTCTGTACAACAAGAATTATCGAGGTGCAGTCGGGGGGTGGGTGCTCAGAGACAAGCTTAATGCCGCCGTCTGCGTGCTTCAGCGCAGCCAGAAAGTGACAGCTTCGTCATCGACAACTTGTTCACTAGCACTGTTTTTGTAAGTTTCGGTTCGCAAAGCCTTCTGAGGGTGCAGGTTAGCAGCTATGACCAGAGTAGTTGGCGACCGAACGAGTGGTTGGGGATCTACAGGATGATAGAACCGCACACCAAGCAGTTCCCGTTTACGGTCCAGGTATGATCGCCGCCAGACATAGTCGACCTCAGATCACGGATTTCCCAAACTGTTGGGACACTCTCAAGATTCAACCTCGCTTGGGAAAGGCCATCGTAGGCATGGCGCGTTCCCTTGGACGATCTTGCATTAAGCAACGCTGGGTCCGGTTCATTCTCCGCTGACACCTGGAGTACTGTGCCTGGATGTGGAAGTCCCCTAGAACCAGGCCCGAGCCAATGGATCTGTTTCATCAGCAGTCAGGAAGGCGTTGCAGATTTGATTCGTGAACACAACTTCGATGGTGTCTGCAACTCGGCCCGCGCGCTTTTGTGTGATGAGGTCTTTGAGTCTACTCTCAAGGCCGAGATTCGTTTCCCCGAACTCTTTGATCTGTCACCGACTCAGAGCGTAGAGCGGGAGGCATCAGAAGCCGAAGCTGCGCGACATGAAGTGGATGCGATTGAGCATGCTGTACAGGGACTTCGGCTGAATATTGGGCCCTGCTTGCAGTCAATCGCCGAAGCGTTAACGGCCAGCACGCTCCATGCGGTAGGGCCTTTCAGTTGAGTCACAAAGCATCAAATTTATGGCGGAACTACGCTGCCAGCATCCAGCAGGGGCGCGAGTGATAACGACGATGAGTGCCCGGGTGATGACCAACCTAGCGGGACGAAGATAGAAGGGCTAAAACAACCGCGGCGAGGTGCCGCGAGAGGATGCCGGCAGTGAGCCTGGCAAAAGCCCTGCGCTTTAGTGCGCTGTGGCTGCGTCGAGTTAGCGTACGGCGCACCAGCTCCAGAGACACCGTGGCGCCTGACGCGCCGCCCAGTAGCCGTTTAGGGGGAGCAGCCACAATATTCTCCACTAAAACATCCCATCTGTATTGTCAGCTCTGGACCGTGGCGACAAATGGCATGACAACTGCCAAATAGTAGAACAAAAGACTAGCCCTGTAAACTTCCCCACGGTGTGTGCTTTGATCATGTGCACGCTGGCAACCTTTGCAATGACTGGCAGCTATAAAGGTGGTCTGACCCAAGAGTCGGAGTTAAATCTTGGTATATATTATATACCTTGAATACGCGAAGGTTGCCTTGTACGTCTATCGCGATCGTGCTCATCATCAGCCAAGGAATATGCCCAGTGATTCGTCCAGAAATGCGTCCATTGGAACACCATTCGACCCCGCCCACCTACCGCCGCCTCCTCTCGGAACGGACCTGGACGAGAATAGGCAAGCCACAGTTATTTCTATTTCACTCGTAACATGGCTTCTAGCCATGCTTTGTATCGTCCTTCGGATTGCAAGCCGGAAGATCAAGGGCACAAAGCTCTGGCTGGATGACTGGATCATACTCGCTTCCGTGGTAGGCTGCCCTTCACTTGTCGCCCGCGTCCACCGTTTCAAGATCAAGCTTCCGCAAGTATCTCAATGCTTATGAGACGATTGTAGCCCTTCTCCTGTACCCAAGTCTTCGCCATAGCTGGATACGGTCAGTGTTCTACGTGCCTACTGCGTTGTCTCATGACCTAGAAATAATATTCACACCTCGCCAGGTGTCAGCCATGGTTTCGGCAAACACATCTGGGTTGCGCCTCGAGACTCGTTGTACGCTTGGACTCTAGCGCATTTCATATCTATGCTTGGCTACGTTTTTACCGTCGTTTGCTTCAAATGGTCTATTCTTGCGCTATATTGGCGCTTATTTCACTTTCGACGATCCATTAAGATCCCTATTTGGATTATTACAATCGCCATGTTCTTATGGGGCATGTCATTCGTACGTGGTTATGGGCAGCAGGTTGCAAGCACGCATGCTGACGCATAACTGGCCTACAGCTTCTCATTCGTCTTTTGCAGTGTCACCCGGTATACGCTCGCTGGGCTCAGTACGACCCAGATTATCCTTTATCTCCCGATCGTTACCATTGTCGCATTCGCATGCCGGAGCATCAATTTCTTTATGCGAACGCGATTCCCACTATGATTACGGACGCAGTAATCCTTGTACTCCCAGTACCGTACATCGTTCCCCTCGACTTGCCTATGTCAAAAAAGCTGGGGGTAGATGGCTTGTTTTTCCTTGGCTCATTGTGAGTATTAAACGAGATCCGACGTCCGCAGCTGCGCTCATGTTAGGCGCTGTTGCTGCTTAGTTGTAAAGGCTAATAAAGTGACAGTATTCTAATTGTATCAGCTGTGCGATTCCATGTCATTTTGCGACAAAGTTCTCCACGAGTTGACAAGACCTGGAGTTCTGTCCCGCTTGCGGTATTGTCTGTTGCTGAAGCAAACGTTGGCATCATGTGCGGTACGTCCGTTCCCTATTCAACGATGGACCTTCTGTAACTAACTTTGCTTGCCCTAGCCTGTCTGCCTTTGGTCTTGCCAGCCCTGACAAAGATCAAGGCTAGTGTT
>NW_017264061.1:75303-92920 GCF_001653265.1 Purpureocillium lilacinum
CCACGTGGCTGATGGATCGTTCCCTGCGGGGTGATCGACTCTGTGACCGCTCCCTTTCATGAACCGCTAGTTGACTGCTCAGATGCGGCGTTTTCGGGGATGGCGTGGCCGGTGTGACCGTTAATGATGGTGGTGATCAATGAGGACCTGGATGGTGCATCCACAGAGCCAGCCACAGACAGGCCCCTGTCATAGTGTGAGCAGATTTATACATCTGTCTGGAGTATAAGGCCTCGTTATTCCTCGTATGGTGAATTCATGACGCGTCACGACGGCCTGGAGACAGGGAACGATTGACATGACACTGGATTATTGAACAGCATCGGTGATCTGGGACGTGGCGCACTGCGACGGAAGCGCCCGTCTTTCAGGACATGAACCCATAGTCGCCCTGGATTTCGCTTCCCCAGGAAAATCTTGTGTTCTACATCTTGCTCCCCTTGAACTTGCATTTGATCCATGGCCATCTAAAAGAAAAACCCAAGCAGGGCTCCCCCATGGTCACTCGCGAGCCCGCCCAACGGGATACATTCGATCCGGGGCGCTCAGATGTGACCTTACCCGCCATCAGCTGCCGACTCCAATGGATGACTCGCGTTACACACCGGGGGTCTCCTGGCCGTATCACTACCAGACAGATGACTTGCGAACCCTCGCTTCCTGTACGACATCTCCGTCTTTATCCACATCAAAATTAGAAACACAAACATTAACAGCCCAGGACAGCCCGGTCGGACTCTCGACTCGGCAGGATTGCCGACCCATCTCCCCGTGAATCCACGAACCAAATATTACATCTGCGGTGTGCGGACAGTTCCGATCTCACACCACCATCACAGTCTCCAAGTGCGTTTGACGGACTGCATATTGGCCCGTCCTCCCTGAGGCAAAGCCATCTTGCCCATGTCGCCGGCTCATGGTCAGCCTTGGACACGACCGGCGGAGGCCAGACCGGGAGCGGCAGTGTCGTTATCACCCTGTCGACCGGCATAATGGCGACCCGAAAGACACCTATCCAGATGTTTCCCGCGAACCGGACCTGCCCGCTATGCTCTAGGCGGTTTACACGATCTTACAACCTGCGCTCGCACTTGCGCACGCATAGCAACGAGCGGCCCTTCAAATGCTCCATGTGCAACAAGGCCTTCACCCGACAGCACGACCGCAAACGCCACGAGCGGCTCCACCTCGGCGAGAGGCGGTTCGTCTGCCGCGGCGCCTTGGAGCTCGGCGGGGAATGGGGCTGCGGGCGTGCCTTTTCCCGGGTTGACGCCCTCGCGCGGCATCTACGCTCAAACCTGGGCAGCGAATGCATCCGTCCGTTGTTACACCAGGAGAGGGAACAGAACCGGCGGAGGACGTCCCCCAACGCCACGATGTCAACCGCACCGGCGATCACGATAGTGCAGCCGATTGGGTATGATGAATCCTTTGCGGCCGCAGCGACGCCCACGGATCTGGACCCAAACATAACGTGCCCCTACTTTGAGACAGGGATAGGCTGGACCAGCATGGTACCCGTTTCCGCTGCGCTGGCGCCACAGTATCCCACTCTCGCGACGGTGAGCTGGTCTTCATCTCGTAGCGTTGACCCGGCACTCATGCCCAACACCTTGTACTTCGACCTAGCCGGAGAGTCACCAATTACGAACGTTTTCGAGCCACGCAAGGGTCCTGTACGGTGTTGCAACTGCCAGAACATCGGCCACAAGTCGTTTCAGTGCAAGTACGCCCAAGTCTGCGGGAGGTGCGCAATGCCAGGACATCACCACAGAGACTGCCAAACGACAGAACCGAAGTGCGTGCCGTGCGGTGGACCGCATGAATCGTTCAGCCGAAATTGTCGGGTGCGGAACACACGTGGCGATGAGTAAAACCTTGAGCATCTTACAACTGAACGTAGGGAAGCGAGAGCCGGTCCAGCAAAGCTTGATGAATGACGTCGAGCTCAAAGATTACGGCGTGCTGGCGGTCTCCGAGCCTTACGCAAGATTAGTTGATGGCAGGGTTGTTACGAGTCCGATGTGGCACAGCAACTGGACGACGATGATACCGACGCAGAAACATGACGGGCCCTGGCCGATTCGAAGCATGCTCTGGGTTCGAAGCGACATCGAAGCAGAGCAGCTGCCAATACCATCCGCGGACCTCACCGCAGCAGTGCTTCGGCTGCCGGAGAGAGACGTTCTGGTGGTGTCGGTGTACGTGCAAGCAATAAGCGCTGAAATGCTGGTCTCTGCAGTGGGAGCATTACATGAGCTGATTCGGTCATTCCGTGACAGTACAGGTAGGCGTACAGATGTGGTGCTGATAGGGGACTTCAATCGCCACCACCTGCTCTGGACTGGAGACGATGTTTCTGCCATGAGGCAGGGTGAAGCCGAGCCAATCATCAACCTGATGAATGAACATGGCCTCTGCAGCCTGCTCCCAAGGGGTACAAGAACATGGCAGGGGCAGGATCAGGAAAGCACCATCGACCTAGTGTTGGCGACGTCGGAGCTGGCGGACACAATGGTGACATGCGTCCCACACCCGACAGATCATGGGTCGGACCATCGGGCGATTCAGACAACATTCGACGTGGAGCTGCCCGAGCGGGTCGCGACACCAAGATTGTTGTTCAAGAACGCTCCCTGGAACCTTATAAGAGCAAGAGTAGAGGAGGGTCTTCGAGCGCTCCTAAGGGCGGCGGACGTGCAGGCGCAGGCGGACCAGCTCATGGGTGTAGTCTTAGAGGCGATTTACGATCTTACACCTCGAGCACAACCATCGCCATATTCAAAACGCTGGTGGAGTGGAGATCTGACACGGCTGCGCCGAGCGTTTACGTTCTGGCGGAATCAAGCCAGGACGCAACGGCGGGCGGGCCAGGCGTGCTCGGATTTGGAACGACGAGCGAAGGAAGCAGCAAAGGAATATCATGACGCCATGCGGAGACAGAGGAAGGCACACTGGGAGGACTTCCTTGCCGAGGATTCCAGCATCTGGAAGGCCGCCAAATATTTGGAGCCTGGAAAGGACACCATGGGCGACAAGGTGCCGCCACTGAAGAAGGCGGGTGGAACCATGACCAGAAATAGGGCGGAGCAAGTGGAGCAACTGCTCGACACGTTCTTCCCTCCGCCGCCAGCGAGAATCGAAGAGGAAGGATTGCGTCCACAACGGAGAGCAGTAGCCATGCCGGCGTTGACTCTGGAGGAGGTCGAGGTCAAAGTCATGGCAGCAAAGCCGTGGAAAGCAGCGGGAACGGATGGCCTGCCGGCGATGGTGTGTGGAGGCAGCTCTGGCCCGTAGTGAAGCACCGCGTTCTGGCGCTCTTCCAGGCGTCGCTCCGGGATGGCGTCGTGCCCGATCAGTGGCGGACAGCGAAGATTATCCCGCTAAAGAAGCCCGAAAAAGGAGACTACACAGTGCGACCCATATCCCTTTTGCCAACGCTGGGCAAAATCTTGGAAGCGGTCGTCGCAGAACGCATATCGTACGTGGTGGAGACCTATGGCCTACTACCCGCGAACCATTTCGGCGCGCGAAAGCGACGGTCAGCCGAGCAAGGTCTCCTCCTCTTGCAAGAGCAAATTTACAAGGCATGGAGAGCCCGGAAAGTGCTAAGCCTGATCAGCTTTGACGTCAAAGGCGCGTACAATGGTGTGTGCAAGGAACTATTGCTGGAACGGATGAAAGCCAGAGGGATACCAGACCAGGTAGTCAGGTGGGTCGACGCCTTCTGCACCGCTAGGACGGCCACGGTCGTCGTGAACGGGCACGCGTCGGACTGCGCGACTTACCACAAGCTGGTCTCCCACAAGGGTCGCCCTTGTCGCCGGTTCTGTTTCTGTTCTTCAACGCAGACCTGGTGCAGCGGAGGATTAAGGCGGCAGGCGGATCCATCGCGTTCATTGACGATTACTCGGCTTGGGTGACCGGCCGCACTGCGGAGGCGAACCGGGCCGGCATTCAGGTGATCATTGATGCGGCAACCGATTGGGAGAAGCGCAGTGGCGCGACCTTCGAGGTGGACAAGACGACGATCGTCCACTTCACGCGCGGCACTGCGCGAAATGACGGGTCATTCTGGATCAAGGGCACGGAGGTCAAACCCAAGGCCAGCGCAAAGATTCTGGGCGTGATCATGGACTCCGGATTGCGGTACCAGGAACATATGGCCAGAGCTGCCCAGAAGGGCGTGACCGCTGCCATGAACTTGAGGAGGCTGAAGCTGCTCTCACCGAGGGTAGCGAGACAGTTGTTCTTGGCGACGGTCGCCCCTGCCATGGACTATGCGTCGAACGTCTGGATGCGCGCGCGTCGAGCGAAAGAAACTGGCTGGTTGAACAAAGCGCAACGAATCGGTGCGCAGGCCATTACAGGATCGTTCCAGACCGTGGCAACCGCCGTGGCGGAGGCCGAGGCCGGCATCCGCGCAGTTGGGGAACGGCACGAGCAGGCTGCGACGAGGCTCTGCGTGGACCTGCGGACGCTGCCGCTAACGCACCCATTGGCAGCACTGAAGAACAAAGCAAGCAAGCGGTATCTCTCGCCAATGCAAGGTATTGCCGCGCTGGTGGCTAAAGGGTCCACGGAGCGAATGGAAGTCATTAACGAGTATGCATTACGGCCATGGACGGACCGTATCCCTTTGTTGGGTGAGGACGACCCCGAAGGGGCCCAGAAACCATATGACGTACAGAACATCCTGATAGCAACCGCGGCGTCGCAGAGGAACGACGTTGTGGGCATGGGAGGCGTCGTTTGCGACACAACGCTTGGCGGCATGGGCCACACTCTTGCCACTTTTTCCGTCACCATCGGACCTGGAAGCGAACAAAATCCGTACACGGCAGAGCTAGAAGCGGTAGCGACAGCGCTCAGATCTATACCACCAAGCCTTGTCGCCCAGGATGTGACAATCGCGGTAGGTAACCGATCGGTAGTGGCAGCGATCAGACGACCTCAGCAGCAATCGGGACGGTGCACTATCAGTGGGATCTACGATCAGATGAAACGACTTCAGAAGAGAGGCTGTACCGTCAGACTTATGTGGGTACCGGCCGGTGAAGAAGAGTTCGCGCCGCGGCAATTGGCCAAAGCCGCAGCGAAACGAGCCACGGAAAGGGGATGCGAGGCGGAAGTGCCGTGGTACCAGGCGAGGACGACGACGCTCCGGCTACCTCTCGCCCGAGGGCGAGCGCGCGAACGACTACCGGAAAGCGTCGGAAAATACTCAAAGCGAATTTGACAAGGCACTGCCAGGCAGGCATACCCGTGCTATATACGACTTGCTGAAAAGGAAAGAAGCAGATGTGCTGGTGCAGCTCCGCACCGGTATGATGCGATTGAACAGTTATCTCCGCAGGATAGGAGCAGCGGAATCGAGTCTGTGCGATTGCGGACAAGCGACAGAGACGGTAGAACATTTTCTTTTCCGGTGCAAGAACTGGACAGCACAGCGGGAAATCTTGCTGAAGTGCGCACGAACAAAGATTGGGAATTTGTCTTACTTTTTGGGAGGAAAGGCTGCGTCGGATGGCCACAGATGGGAACCGGACATGCAGGCCGTGCGTGCGACGATCAGATTTGCAATTGCGACGAAAAGGCTGGAATCGACCGGCGTCGCCCAGGGCGTGGATCTTTAACATGCGAACATACTAAAAAAAAAAGCCTCGGCTGTGGCAGACCGTGCTTCAGTTGCTGAGAATAGGATGCTGAACACTTGAAGAACTTGGCCTTCAAGCAGGCCTGTCATGGGATCAACAACGACGAGGTTGGCTTACAAGTGCTGTGTCGATTTTATCTGTGGGGCTTGGGGTGATACGTACCAAACGAACCAGATTGTCAACTAGGTAGCGTCGAGGCCCTATAGGGACTTCCCTCCGGGCGTAATAAAATCCATCCATTGGACTTAGAACTTCAGTGATTGTTCCTAACATTTACTTCCCCATTCCACTCTTTGGCCTTCTCAACAGCAATTTTCTAAATAGACGCCCGCGATGTCTCAACCGTATAGCCAGACACAAGGGTGGGCATCTACTCTGACCCACGTGCTTACTTTTGGTAGCGAGGATTCGCTAACATCATGAGCCCTTAGCTACGTTCCTCCGCCCTTGCCAAACCAGGGTTATCCGCCGCCATCGACCGTTGTAAGTCGTGCGGTGTGTCGTCATGACAGCTGCTAATCTATGTTGCGGAGATTTATCAACAGGCGCCGCCGCCGAAGCAGAAGAAGAGCCATGGCTGTCTTTATACCTGGTGAGTTTTCCGTACTATCGCCCCGAATTGCCACAACATGCTTCGGCAGTACCTTCCGCCGGGGGGGAATTATGATATTGTATTCCTGGAGCTGCACTGTGGGCGTAGATCCGAGCATGATGCAGAACTAACGCGCTCTATGTCTAGCATTGCCGCCATGTGCTGCTGCTGTCTCTGTGGCGAGACTTGCTCATGCTGTCTTGACTGCCTTGACTGTTGCGACTGCGACGACTGCTACGACAGCTGCGACTGGTGATATCGGAAGCTGGGACAACCGACGACAGCCATACACTCTGTTACAACAGTCACATGACGCTTGGGACTTGCCACAACGGCACTGGCCAACTCGAACAGACTGGCATCTTCTTGGACAGGGACCGCTAAGCAGATGATGATGATAGGCCTGTCGAAGCAAGCGAAATAGAAAGTACACTTCATCGTTTATTTCATGTGAGCTCAAGTTAAGCAACTCTGAACAACGTGCTTCGCTGTAAAGCAGTCAACACCTGTGAATATACAGTGATCGTGTATCTTCCGGCTTCCTTGAAATTTATGTACACCGTGTGTCGAGTTCTTGTAAGATCCTCGTGCCCATCTGCTGCAATGCAGTGGTGCCATGCGCCTGTAAACTTACCACTTTGCCAACAACGAAATAGCTGGGCATGTGGCTATTGGTTGCACTACCCTCTATGCTGCCGGCCTTCCCACTGCTTCTGACGAGCCATGCCGAAAAGCCTGTAGGCACTGTACAGCTGCGTTGAAACCCAGAGCGTGAACACCATCGGTGTTACGATTCGCCACGTAATTCCCCAGTGAGACCACGATCGGCTTAGGAGGTAGATGGTGACAGCGGTCTCGACGATCGCTCCTAATAGCCCCCAAACTGAGCAGCAATATGCTATGCGGGCTACCATTCGGTGTTCGTCATTTTTTATTCGCCACACAATCATCGCGCTGTAGAGAGGTAGTTCTACGATGATGTCAAAAGAGCCTGTCCTGACTAGTTAGTCAACCGCGCGTCGCCGAGTAAGCCGAGTTGGTAGAGATACCCCAGACCAGACACATGTAAAACTCCATTGTCGCTTCCGGATGCTCCTGGAAGTTGGCGAATAGAGCTAGAGCCGTCTGTATGATGACCAAGAGGCCGATATGGTGTGCTATGCTTATCCCACTTGCGAACCTGGTGCGGAAGCAAAGCTCGAAAAGGTAATATGCGCTATAGACCTGGGACAGGGTGAATAAAGCATCGCCGACAGTAATGCGAATGTGATACTGTATCGGAAATAGGAGGGCAGAAAGGCTCGCTCTCCCAACCAGAAAGTCAAAAGTCGGATAAGCTCCGACAACCAAAAGTGTGACCATGATTATGACACCAACATGGAAGTAGGTGAATGAACGCCGACGCCTCTCATTCTCGCAATGCCCGAGAGTAGTCCACGTGTTACCATATATCTTCTGGAATATCCAGCGCTCCAATCCATTGGATATGAGCACGATTACAAGAAGAGCCGAGCATAGAACCAAAGAGCCGTACGGCAAGAGATTTGAAAGGGGCTGATTCAGGAGCGTTGCGATTTTGTGTGCTGCCATGTTCGAAGCGAGAGTGGGAGCCGGTGTTTCGAAGTCGCGAGACGCGTTCCAGGCCTTCATATGGTACGCGTCTAAGCCGTAAATTACAGCAGCTAATTTAACGTCGAGAAGCGGAATAGGAACGAGTCCTGTTGCCGACATTGTTTGACGCGCGTTCGGTTGCAGAACGCCCCTGACGTCCAAGGGCCACCTCGATTTGGCGTTTGCTTGGCTTTGGCATTTGCTAAGCCTTGCTCTCCACCAACTTTCTGGACCCGTCGTCTCATCATGAGGCGCGGCGCCAAGCTAATCGAATCTCGTGACGCCCAGGGGCGACTGATACATGGGCACCCGGGTGCCCAAAACATGTCAGCGCACCAACCCTCACTGGCTTGCCCCCGTGCTGAATCTTATTGGCGGAGTACACCATGTGAAGCAACACTCTTCAGGTTGTAGTCATTCATTTTCTGTCAACGTCTAGGTACAAACAAACGGCTAAAGCCCGACGGAAATAAATCGGATATGATCGACGCATCTTCTCGCCGAGTCGGCAATGTGCAGGGTGTGCCGATGGGTCATCGCCCGTTGGGTGGTTCTGTTTAACGCATTCTGGATCCGGACGATGGCGCAGCACCCACGTTCACCAGTCTCGCGACTGCCCGACTGCTTTGCCTATGTGAGAATGTACGGGAGTCCTTCGGCTTGATGTACGACACGTTGGTTTGGTCCAAATGTTCGACGGCTGCTTACGTCGATCACAAGCGAAAATAACTTGAACCCGGCTATTTGGAGTCTTCAGTGAATTCCCATGGTAATGCATATTCACGAGATTTAGCCCAGTCGTTGCTCGCGGGACTCGTAGGTGGCTTCAGGCGGCATGGCGTCAGAGCACCCTGGGCGGTGTTGCAATTTTTATGAGACTCTATTAATACGCACCCAACTCTCGGGATCCATTAGATCATCTCAAGCAACCAAGCAAGGTAACTTGGTTAATGGACGCCCTGTCATTCGCCTGATGGCCGTCAGGGGCGAACTGCGTAAGTTCGCAGCGCAACACAGCCGCAATGGAGCAATTCAGCAGAGGTCTACTATGCTGTCCGTGGGTACTGTGCGTGATGGTGTCACAGGCATCGGTCCTCGGTCATTTGTAGCACCTGGCCGGGAATATCTAACCGCGAGCGACGAGGTAGTTCAACAAGTTATGAACCCCATGCGCACATCCCTCAAAATCGTCGAAAGTACAAAGCTCGCTGACTACTGCCCTCTGCATATCCATGCCTGAGAACTAGAGACTTGTGATCTAGCCGGATACTACGAGATCATAGAATTTCTGCGGACGAACCGCTAAAGGTTGGCTAGGGACACCATGGTGGGCAAATATCTTACATACGGCTGGTTACTGTCGGCGGAGGCCCACTTGATGCCTGCTCTATTTGAGCCTCCTGGGGGAAAACAAAAATGCCCGAGTCACGGCTCTCGCAGCTCCCGTTGTCGTTGTTACTCTCTGGGCCGCGCTACGGGAGCCAGAGAGGTTCACCGGGGTCCGACGCGGCATCCTGACCTCCACGGGTATAACATCAAATAAGATAGACCAAGAACCACCGGTGTTGCTTGTTGCACTCGAGGCGATTCGACCCAAGTCAAGACTCTTGCAGATTTCTTCTTGCTGAAATTTCAGGTTACTGAACAACCATAGAACATGTGCAAAAATATCAGCAATCAGCTGCGTTTATAAATAATGCCAATATAATAGCTCAGAATGATAAATTTGGCGTTGAATCAATGTCTGATTGAACAACGAGTGAAGTTGTTGGGGGCGAGGTCTTAATACCCAGTTCAGATCACAAACGCCGCAAGCCCAGCGAGGGCAAGAGCGCCGAAACTGGTACTGGCTCGGCCTGCAGCTGCAGTCGGGACGGTGGATGGACGCCGTGTTGCCGAAGGTGAGATTGTACCGGGACGTGTTTGAGACGCAGTTACAACAGTGCTAGTGCGATTGAGACGGCTAGACAAGGGCGAGATGGTCCCAGGGCGGGAAGTCGAAGAAGGTGCAGCTGGACCCGAGGTCGTACGGCGAGACTGCTGCGAGATGTGTCAATACGTGACTGGATGTCAATGACAGCGGAAAATTTGCATACGCTGGAGAACTCCGGGACGGTTGTGCCTGGTTTAGATACGATGGTGCAGGGACAATCTGCCCGCCAGTGGTTAGCGAAGTTACCCATGAGCTTAACCATGAGGTTGTGGAGCACGTACTGGTGATTGTCAAAGTCGTCGGTTTGGTGACCGTGTAAGTGACATTCCCAACAGGGATGGTCGTGGGGTGCTTCCGACAGGCATGTTAGCTCACAGTGTTGATCTGTTGTTGCCCAAACCGTCGAGCCAGGCATACCGGACAATAGGTCGTGTAGTCAGACTTAGTGATTGTAGTAACGTTATACTGTGTTGCCCCAATGCCTTTGTGGATGGTGGAACTCGAGGCGCAGGTATCGTTTCCAGGCATTGTGCGTGCCAACCCCGTGAAGGTCGCAGCCAAGGCAAGGACGTGAGTCAGCCTCATTGCGACGAGTGAATGTCAATACGAAAGCGAGTGAAGTTTGTAGATCCCTAGTGCAGGTGCTGATTGGAATAAAACGAGCAGAGTAATGGCGGGGGCGACGGAGAAGACATATCCTCAACTAGTCCTCCAGTGAACGGGAAGTACAACGCAAAGTTCCATGTGGTGCACGGCGCAGATTTGGTCAAATTAGTGCCAAAATATAGGACTGGCTAACCGAGTCATAAAAACAAGTCCGACAAATAAGGAGCTTTACAAGAACCACCCCAGCGGTGAGTCCGATGTCACCGCACCGTGGCTCATTGTCCGCAGCATGCGCAGTTCTTGGTGCCTGCGTCGACCCAATTGTGCTAAGCCGTCGTCGTTTCCTAATAGGGAAGATCAGCGAGCGGAACCGCACCAGACATGCGAGTATTGTATGTAACCTAGTGGAAGATCGCGAGAGGAAAGTCGCCCGTCGTCCGCCGGTTGGGACGCCCATGCTAAACGACAATTGGTCGAAATAGGGCCAGGTTAAGCTTGGATGCTAGCGTAGTTGCATGATCGGCCATCATCCGAGTTTGACGATTCTTCAGAGACCCCTGCGCCAAGCCACCTGCGCAGTTCGCAGCCTTGTCAGGGGCTGTGCGAATTGTACCAGAAACGTAGGCGTTCGTGTCATGTCATGCCGCCCCCACCGGCAGGGCCTATGGCAGGACCCTTGGGCTCGACTCGTAGCCACCAACGCTGACGTTGCGTGCACTGGCATCGCCACAACCTGAAACAGCTGCAATTTATCGGGCCGCAGCACACTCCAGAAGGTCAATTGAACAGCCGGTGCCCGTCACAATAGCCGCCACGCCGCGAAGGCTCGCAAAAGCGCGAACTGAATGCAGCCAGCAACGGGGCCTGTGGCAGGGGTGCTGGGTTCGGCTGGTAGCCATGCCATTCATTGAGCTACTTGCGATGGCGGATTGGACGCATAATACCTCTAACGTTTTCTTACCATGCGCACCTGTCCAACATTGTCGTGTCTTCTACCCCGGAAAGAGCGACATGATGCTCACAGGCCCTCTACAACTTGCTGTGTAGCATGATTGTGCAGCTTGGAGCTGACTCGCCCTGCCGAGTGTTAAGCTTTTGCATGTCCAGGGGGGAAATACGTTTTAGCAATCGTTTCTGCGTCGTGCCTCCTGCGCTATCGGTCCTATGGTGGGTACTGTGCACTCACTCACGCACTAGCTAGTTAATTACGCCCGGTAGCAACCTGGCCAAGAGGTGTCGCACAGAGAGCCAGTTGCACAACATCTGCACTCAGAATATTTGTCCGCGGAAGCCAACGTTATAATCCGCGTGTTAAGGTCGAGTGTCTGCATGCGTTGTGCTTTGACTTCGTTGAGGTCAAAGCTCAAACACTGGTTGCATATATTGGAGCACCAGCTTCAATTACAGGGGCTCTGCACCACAAAGCAAATCTTTCCTTTGTGTATAAAACAGCAGGCGCACTGTCGTATGCTTACAGATAGCTCTTCAAGATAATTCTCATCAATTACTACGATGCCAGCTGTGATCCCTGTGGAGCCAATTGTCTGACAATAGGGCTACTATCTACTTATTTGACATTCTTTGTTACCCAGTCTTCCATGTAGATAGCCAAGACCTTTTTGTGACCGATATTCACTCGTCTTAATGGCCCAGAGTGCCAGAAGGTGATCCACCCATCCATGTACGCCTTACTCATTCGTCTCCCCAACCGTTCAAGCATTGCCTCGCCCGCTGGGGTCCTTCAGCCTCTTCCACACGCCTCGTCGCATCTGCTCGTTCATGCCGTACGTCATGGCGTTGATGAGGCCAATATACTGCGTCGACGCTTGCAGCGCGCTGAGCCAGCGCGGCGAGCCACCGACAGACTCAGCCAGCCTATTGGCAATGCCGGGAATCCAGAGAATAATATAGGCCAGCGGGTACCCGTTCATGAGCAGCATCTTCTTAACGTTTGGTGCAGCCGGCATGCGAGAAGCCTCGAAAGGCGTGTCGTTGCTGATTTGAGTCGTTTGAATAACGACTCTTGTCTGACTTGTGCCGTTGTTGCTGTTGTAGTCGTTGGTGCTGCTGCTCTCGCCGCGGCATTCATCCAGTACATCCGGGGTCCGGGGAATGGGCTGCATCTCGTGGCTGACTGAGATGGACTGGTTGACGAGGATCTTTTGGGTATCATTGTCGATATCAGAGGGGGCCGGGGCTTGATTATCGTTCCCCGTGCGGGTTCCGCCGTGCGATGCCGAGATGCTTCTCAGATTCTTGAAGACTTTTCTCAGCTTGAAATAGACGTATGTGTAGATGAGGATCGTGATGAAGAAGATGGCGATGCGCCAGCCGTGGGATAGGGCATATCGCAGGTCGAGCCTGTTACTCCTTATCCAGCACCAGTTGCCACTAACGTAACCGTAGGAGTTCTCTAAAAGGCCGATAGTACCTGCACGATAGACGGTCAGCTACATTGAAGATCTTTGGTTTTGATGGACAGAACAAATAGATCGTACCGGTGATGAAGCCGGGTATCCAAGCTGAGATGCAGATGACGATCTGCCAGTTCATAGACAGATGCGCGATTGAGTCCTTCTTGAGAACGGACATCAAAACGACAATTGAAATGATCAGGATGTTAAAGTCGACAGCTTGAGCATCCGACTGGCTGAACCAGCCACTGACGCGGCATGCTGTATCCGGCGCGGACAGCGGACTCGGTGTGCGACCGCGAATGAGAAAGGTCGCTCCGGAGATGGTGTTGCCGAGGCCGTAGACGAAATCTATTACATACAGCGCCAGGAAATAAACGCGATGTACCAAAGATCCGATCAAAATTATGGTTTTTACGTACCAGCAAGCAGAAGATTGACGATTAGCGAATGCCTGAAGTGATGCCGCGGGGGACGCGCGATCTGGAACACCAGCGCCGTCGCAGAACCCAAGAAGGACAGCAGCGACCCGATGAAGGTCGGAATAGCGATAACATGGTCGATCGGTTTTGATTCGGCCATCCCTACTGCATGGAAGGGAGACGAACGAAACGAGACCCTCAGCCAGCATAACGAACACGCAAATCAGGGCAGACCAAGAGAAAATCAAGAGTTGGGGTCAGCGATTCCGCAATGGGGCAAACTTGTAGGAGCAGCTCCTTAGACTTGCCTCTGACGAACTAGCAAACGGGGGTTGATGCTAGAGTCCACGGAATCCAGTTTTCGGCAACCATGGTCTCCCCATGCCGTATGTCCCGGTGCGCCAGCCCGCAACGGGGGGAGACCTGATGTCCCTTTTGCCCATGTAGAAATCTGGTGATTGGGACGACAGGACTTGGCCGTTTGCATGATGAGATGAGCAGGCTGTGTGGCTTAATGCCCTCGAAACACGAAGCCTTAAGGTAAGCCACTGTCCTAGCTGATATAGGCTAGCCGTGGCGGCACTTAGTGCCAAGCTTTGGGAATGGTCTCGGAGGGACAACGAGAGTTTGCAGGGGAATCCAACCATCCCCCGAGTGTCCTAAGATCATGGGTCCTGATAAGTCTCGCATTCTGACAGGTTTAAGCGAGTCCATTCAATGACGATCCGTACGCTTATCACCCCAGGCCCAGGGGGAATGGTCGGACCAGATGATGGTGTGAATGATGGTTAATGCTGCCGGATCATCGCCACTTGGCACTCTCGATATTTGGGAGTTCATACGATAGACCTGTTCTTGGTATAGGGCGATGACATGCTGGTATTGTGTGTCTAAGCTCTGGGTTGACACGGCTTCCGCCAAATCGCGACGAACCTGAATTGCCATGCGGCAGACGTGCCGCAGCGTATGCTGTGGTCGATCACGTAATCACGCAGAGTCCTCGGAGCGGGCCAGAGCCCTGCTCTTATAGATCCACCAGTGGGATTATGGCTCCCAACTGGACGCGGCTGATCGGTGCTGAATTGCTCAGATTTCAGCACTTGCCCTTACCCTTGCCCAGACCTGGCGCGTGGAACGTGCCCTCGACTTCCACAATGTCATCGTCGTTCAGGCGGTCCACCTCGATAATCGTCCGGGGCGGGTAGGTATTGGGATTGTTGCCCCAGAGCTCGACCTGCACCTGGTTGCACATCGGGCGGTACCTGTACATATCGGTTGTGTAGACGACGATCCGGACGCAGTCCTTGAGGTCCACACCCACCATCTTGGCGAGTGCAGCCATGTTCTTGTACGCCTGGCGCACACGCGGGAGACCGACGGACGCCAGAGCGTTGGTGGCGGGATCAATGCCGCGCATGCCTACATGGTCAACGGGTTAGGATTTGTCTGTGTTTCAACCAGTTGGCAGGCTGATAGGCACGAACCGGCAATATACAGGCTTTCGCCGGCATGGGACATCAGACTCCATGGCCCGGTCGTGGTGAAAAAGTCGCCAGGGTTGTAGATGGAGACACCCGCGCTTGTGGTGTAGTTGGGCTGCAGGATGGCAAGAGCTTGCCCAACGAGGGGCAGCAGAGACAGAAGTTGGAAACGCATGGTGGCGGCTGGGTGTTGACCTTCGTCTGGCGGTTGAGGCTTGAGATTGACGAGTTGCTTGGAGATTCGGTGGTCGAGTGGTTGGAGCAAGTGGCCAATCCTTTAAGCCAGCGAGTGTTGGGTCACCATCGGATCCAGTTGCGGGCGGGGAACCACTCATCAGACTAGCGACTCGCAGTGGACTTTACCCGAGGGTGCCGAGTTAATGATTGCTCGTGTGGACCTGGACTGAACTGAACTGAACTGTATTCCTACTCGGTTGTAGCCGCTAAATTTATCCGCAGCCATGCCCGGTGAGCGGGGTCTGGCAGGCAGCCGACGCGACTGGTTGTTAATCCGGCCGCCCCACTTCGCCAATGTAAACACCAACCAGCTGCCCCCAAAATTCCCGCTTTGCTCCTCAACCTCACTCTACCCGTGGCTGGTCTCGTCGTGTAGAACGTGGTTCTCTACTAATGCTCATCGTGTACAGGCTCTGTTGAAGCGATTCGCCTCATGTCTCGGGTCCTCATACCTACAGTCTCCCCCCAATGCCTAGCTTTGTCTGGTTTGGGACTCGATCCGAAATTGCCCAAGGATCTCTGTCAGTTCCATAAACCTGGTGGCTTTCGCGGCTGCTTTGCGCTCGTTCAATATGCCCCGGAGGTCGTGTCGTCCTGGAAGGTGGCCTAGTTCCTGGCGCCGGAGTTGTCGATACTTGCGGCATCGCAGCAGGACGTGCGATACCGTTTGGCGTCCTTCCCGGCATGGGCAGCTGGCGTCCGTGGCTTCTGGTACTCTTCGGTTGAAGAGGAAGTCGTTGAGTCCGATTTTCTCTGTTCTCATTTGCACGAGGAGTGCGCTCTGGCGCTTGTTCATCCCGTCGTGTAGTCGCAGGACCCTTTCGGTTGGCTTGGGCGTGTATCGAACGTGGTCCTGCCTCGTTTCTCCGCCGCCCATTGTGTTGTCCACGTTTTGTTGGCTTCTCTGTGAGCCCACGTCTTCAGCGTGGATCGAAGAGTATAGAGCTCTGCGGGCATCTGCGCGCGCGGGCCTGCTGGTCCCCTCACTCGCCAACCCGTGGCTTCTTTGGCGGCTCTGTCTGCCTCTTCATTGCCTTGTACCCCGGTGTGCGCTGGGATCCATCGTATTTCGATCGGTAGGTCTTGTTCCTGAAGTGCTGCTGCCTGTGAGACGATTTTCTTCAACAGATAAGCCCCAGGCTTGCCTTTGGGCTTGGCTGAAGACCGGATGGCTGCTTGGTTGTCGGTGTAGATCAGGACTTTGCTTCGGCGGTATCCCTCGGCACGGTCTTGCTGTGCGATATCGAGTGCTAGCGAAATGCCTTGCAATTCGCCGGCGTAGACAGTCGAGGTAGCCTCGGTCCCCATGTACGCGCTTCGCGTCTGCTGTATTGTCGAGCACACTGCTGCCGCCCCGATCTGGCCGTTGATGCCGCTTCCGTCTGTGTATATGTGGAGAGCAGCTGTTTCCCGTCTCAGGAGAGCCAAGTGCTTTTTGCGAGCGCCTTCTGCCGTCTCGTCAATGTAGGTCTGTGGTCCTTGCCACCATGGCGGTGCGACAAATGGTTCTATCTGTTCCTGCGTTCGCATGTTTGGCCCATTGTTGTCTTCGATCGTTTTGAGGATTGCTTCGCGGGGGGTTATCTTCGTGCGTCTCGATGGCACTGATCTGGGTAGTCTCGGCGGTGGTGCTTTGGCTCGCCCCAGCGCCTCGATGTTATGTTTCCATATTTGTTGCTCGACAGGAAGTAAGTGCATCTCGATGTCGAGTGCGGGCAGCGACGTTGCTTTGTACGCACCACTCATAACCCTGGCCGCTCTACCTTGTAACTTCTGCATCTTTCGCAGTGTCTTGTCTGTGTAACCCCTACCAGCCCAATCCGCGTTGGACCAGGCTGAGCATGCATACATCATTTGTGGGACGGCTACTCCTCGGTAGATGGTGCGCATCTCCTTCGTTCGGACTCCCCAAGCGGAGTTTCCGAGGCAGCTGAGCGCCGCGATTGTCCCAGACACCTTTCGCTCTATCTCGTCGATGTGTTGCCTCCATCGTAGTTGGCTGTCCATTATCAAGCCCAGATATTTGCATGTGGGTTTAGGTTTGATCTCACCCCATCTGGTTTGTAACGGTGTCCTGGTGTCGATTCTAGACTTTGCCCTTGTGAAGTGCGTGAGCTGAAATTTGTCCGGTGCAAATACGGATGCGTGGCTAGAAGCCCAGTCTTCTGCCTCGTGGAGTGCCGTTTGCAGCAGTTTGCATGTCTCCTCTGTGGTGTTGGCCCGCCAGTATTGCCACGTCGTCGATGAAGCCTGTCGCCGCCGTGTCGTCGGCTTGGTTGCATCTGTCTAGCAGGTCGGCATTGTAGAAGAGGTAGAGGATGGGGGAGAGGGGGCATCGTATATTTTCTCGATAATGTAGTGCAGCGCGTGTTCCGTGGATCTCAGCTTCCGGCCTCCCATATGGGTCGCAGGAAGCAGTTGATATGTCTCTGCTATGTAGCTCAGTCTCGTGGCAATGATGGCATCCATGACCTTGCCGATCGTGTTCAGTAGAGCGATGGGTCTGTATGATTTGGGGATTGTGTAATCGTCTTTCCCTTGTTTTCGTATGACGATCGTTGTAGAGTTCCTGAAGTGCTGCGGGCAGTACCCAAGTGATAGGCTCTGATTGAAGATCCGAGTCAGATGTTGTCGGATCCAAGGCGACGCGATCTGCAAGGCTCG
>NW_017264062.1:20750-43849 GCF_001653265.1 Purpureocillium lilacinum
CTCCACTTCAGTCTGGCCACGAGAACCTAGAAACCATGGCTGCGTCCTATTCAATCGCCTTCGGTAGTGTGCCGGCAGCCCACATTTGACGAGAAAACAGCGCGCAGGATAAACCGACTGCCAGCCCGCAGTTTAGCCCCAGAGCAAAAGAGAAGCATCCGTAAGACGCGGCCCGGTTTGCGGCATTCGATGCCCGTGAGTTCTCGTCGAGAAAAAGGATGCAGTTGGCCTGGCCACAACGACTTGAGCCCTCCATACCCTTACCGCAGCCTCCTTTGTCGATACGCTACGAGGCGTGCCCTCGCCGCCCCACTAATCGCAAAAGCAGACGCAATGAAAGACAGGCCACGGATCGGCTTCTGCTCCGATCGAGCTCACGCCCCACTGGGTCAAGCAGCCTTCCAGCATGTGCAGGTCAATGCTGACGCTTGTCATCTTGTCACTGTAAAATGAAGCTGCTCGCAGGACGGCGTGGCGTTTGCAAGGCATAGAGCCAATCTCTGGTTGAATTGGGCCGGACTAGTATGAGACCATGAGAGGGAGATGGACTAGTCATTTTCTGAAAAGTGGTGCTTTGATGTCGGGAATGACATGGGTTCAAAGTTCAGAGAACTGGCTGCGCACTCACTAGCGACATCATGGACTTACTGTGCAGGACGGAGGGCACCAAACAGTTTAGCCCAGCGGCGGGGTGACGCCTTGCGGTCGAGTGAATGTTGTGATGGCGTGGTGACTCACCAGCCCGGCTGGTTACGATCGCGAGAACAATGCTGGCAGGTTCCAAACGGGCAATCGCCGAGCCGCACGGCACGGGGAAACGGGGAAACAACGACAGGAAGTGGGCAATCGAAGTCGCTGGATACTTGTAATGCACATGACGGCGCGTCGGTGTGACTGACGACGCGGGACCAATGCAGCCAATTCGCCCTCCACAGGTTTTGTTGTGGAGGGGCCATTCCCACCTGCTGCAGAATCTTGGGTCATGGGGAGTCACTAGTGCCAGTCGTTTTCGCTCGTCAACGCGAGGCATTCTGTGAGGTGCGACCACAGCCTCAACGCCTGGCCTGATCGTCGTGGCCTGGTCCTAGTGCCACGCCCCACTTCTCCCGCGGCTTGCCAGCTAGCCAATGACGAATAGCAAAGGAAAGCGGAGCCAACGGCTTAGCGCCTTGCTAGCCGCCGTGTCCCCATCGGATCACGCTTTCCGTGGGATTTGGAGCCAGCCTCCAGTAATGGCTGGCCAGGGCGTGATACATACTTTGGCGGGAGACGACCTCCGAGTGTCCATAAATGTGTTAACGCAGCATGTAAGGATGCCTGATGCCGCGCTGATGGACCAATTTGCACTGCGAAGTACATGATGCAACATCCTTCCTTTGGGGAGATGGGTAACCCAGAACTCAACCATTCGCCCACGCAGCAAATCGGCACTGCCTGGCATCGAAGTCAGTCAGATGAAATGGAATATGCAGGTTATGAAGGTTCATGCGAAACCGAAGATGCGTGGTCGGCGCCAGAGTTGGATGAGTAAATCCCCCTTCCCGGCCTTTGATGCCCATTCTAACGGTGCGAGACTGTCGCAACAATGTTATCCTATTTTCTGCCTGTTCCCAGGCTGCAACGTGCAACCTTTCTGGTGTAGCGATGCTCTTGCTTACCACTACAAGGTATTCCATCCCAAGAGTGACGCAATTTGCATCGCGCAGCCGTTCAAAGCTCCGAAGCATCGCGCTAGGGGGTCTCATCCTGAGGACAATGCGTTTCTCGACAACGCACAAACAGTCAAAGCTACGGAGCACCACTACGAGGAAGCCGGCGATGTATTCATTTGCGACTACCCAAACTGTCAACGCTCTGGTCCCTTCAAACGACTAACACGTCTTCGCGACCACCTACGTGGAGTCCATGGAGAGACGATCGAGAAACGACGTCGAAACTCGATCGTACGCTGCCCAGGATACCTTCGATGCTATACCTGCCTTGGGAAAACCCCCATTGGCACGCATGGAGAACCATGTTGTGGCTGTCAGCGTCCGCAAGTTGACGAGAGCCAACCGCACTGAGGCACTCGACTGATGAACTATGGAAGCGGTGTCGCGATCCGCCGATCCTGGATGATCCAAAGTTGTTTCGATCTGGCTAGCTATTCATATATTCCCATGCTATGAGCAATTACGATAAACAGGCTTCTCAATACACTTATCAAAGTTCGGTCGCCCGGCAATGTAACAATGCAAGTACGCTAATGACACCGCACAGTGTCAGGAGAGACGCGACCCCTGACGTTGGAAGTGCGCTCCAATCTCCTTCTTCACCTGCTCAAGCTCTGCCCTGAAGCCCGACTGATTCTGTTGCAGCTGGTTAACTATTCGAACGATGTCCTGCAACCCTGGTTGGGAAATATCGGTCTCAAAGCGTCCAGCTACAGAAGCCCGCTCCCGGACACCTTCGAAGCTTGTCTCGCTAGGTTGCGGCTGGCCCGCCGACAGATCATTCTGAGAGTGATGCTGGACCACAACGTCAACATCTGGCTGGCTGACTGGCCGTCCATCTACACTCGGAAGGGAACGAGGGCTCTGTTGAGCTGCGACCTGGATTTCTGGTGCCTGCTCCGACCGCGATGTGTATCCATACGTAACCGCACAGTTGCCACCGCAACGCCACAGTCCCGGGGGCTGTAAAGTCTGAATACCGTGATCCGCGTGCTGTCCACCGTCATCATAATTTGCAGGCTGAGCAGGGGATTGACCCATGGCATGAAGGTCCGGAAGATCAGTGTGGGCTTTCGCGGTCATGCCGCCTTGAGGAAGAGTAGTTGGACGAATTGTGGGCTGGTATGCCTGCAGTGCTTGGTTGTTCATTGGGAATTGGTGACCATAGTTCAATGCAGGCCCGGCAGGATGATACGCGGGTGGCGCTGGGTTGCTGTAATAAAGAGGAAATTCTGTCGCAGCGCAGCTCCCACTCTGGGGCCCAACGGAATGGAGATGCATTTGCCATGTAGGTGGATGAGGTTCTGCGCTGGAAGCTTGCGCAGGCTGCATGATAGATCGCGTGTTCCCACTACTGTCCATCATGGATGTTTCACAGTCTGCAGTGAGTAGATGCAGTTCCACGAAACCCAGATGGGTGCAGCAGGCGAGTTTAAGTAGTTGAGAGACCCGGCTTCAAGCCCATGCCTCAGCTGTTCAACTACAGCCAGGGCATAATCATCAAAGTCGAGAAAGCAGGATTTCGTTGGTAGCAAACCAACAGAAATGGTGGCGTCCCTGACAGTGTCCAATGGTTTCGAAGCGGTGTTGCGAGGAAAGAGGCCGATGTATCACACCACGTCGCCCGCCACTACACCATCTTGAAACGTAATGTGCAGTAATTAATACGGCCAATGGTCCCTGTACTCGAGTAACTGCCGCCACAAACTTAGGCGAGGCAGAGTGGCAGCCAGATAGCGCAGTGCAGACAGGAACGCCAACGGAAGCGGGCGACAGGAAATTATTTTTCCAGGTTTCCCGGGAGCTAATTCCTCGTCGCGCCAACAGTGCCCTAGGTGCTGCCTGGAAGACGGAGGCAACCTGGTCCTCATGATTTGGAATTGTGTCCGATCCATGGCGGAAAAGGCTGGATTGGTTGGTATCGAGAGACAACTAGCGGCAGAGACGCGACGTTCCACGTGGGCCGCGGCAGCATGAACGAATCGCATCGCGTTTGCGGGCGCTTAGACAGTGAACCATGCGTACCACTACCTGCCTTGACGAGTTAGCTGTACTGCTGTGGAGTCTTGGCGCCAGACAGAACAGTTTCCCACGGACGGGACGCCACTCAAGCATTCCCTGTCTCAATGTCCAGGATCAACAAGAGAGACGTGAAAGGGTGGCCGAATGATTAAAGGAATCATTGATGGGAAGAGCAGAGTGCGGGGCAGGCCGGACATGCAAGTAGACAAGAAGACCAAGAACGGGCAACGGGTGACCGTGCACACATGGTTGTCAGCCATTTCTTCACGTCCTGTGCATGCCCACGCGGCTGGTGCACACGACCTTGGCAAGGCGAATGGCTGCGAGACATACTCCACTTCGCAACCCTTGTAGAGGCGGGGGCCGGCTGCTGAAGTTGCCGGGTTACCCCGGCAAAGAGCGTCCACTCCACGCATCCCGATGTTGGCACTGGCCGCGACGCCTCTGTGACACTGATGCCAAAAGGGCATCCAGCATGTGGGTGAGTGGTCAGGGTTGAGTTAAGAGCCGCCGTCTCGAGCCAGCGGACCCAGGACCTGCAAAGGCGGCTACCCCTACGACTTTAGCGCTACACAAGATGCCCTTTGCGTGAGTCGCTAGTCCCTGCTATCAGACCTAAAGTTTGTCGGACAGCTTTGGGGCCTGCGTTGGATGTGCCTTGGACAGGAGCGCGCGGCGAACAGACGCAGTGGTGTCTGACGTGGGTGGGAGCGGTTCCCTGATGTGTTCTGTTCAAGCAAACTGGTCTCGTCGCTCAGGCGAAAGGTACGAGACTGTGGTGCTCGGCCATTACCCAATTCATGGGGCGGCAAAGGATACCCTACTAGCGGGTCGGATTTAGCGCATTCTCAGCCGATCCACAAGCGCCGGTAGTTATTCGCGAGACAGGGGAGACAGAGTACCTCCCGTCATTCAGGGATGGATGGCGCTCCCTCATATGTTTACCATGCTCACCCGTCTCGCGCCGTCTCTGTTGGTCTCGGGGGGACAAGTAGGATTGAAGGTATTGAAGGACCCTACAATTGGTCTCTGGCGCCTCTCGCCCTGCTGGTCAGTGGACAAACGCGCATCGTCGAACAGCCGCCCACGCCTCGCTGCCTTGCGAGTGTGCGCGCCCCGATTGTGCCGAGCCGCTCCGCGGTCTAGGAATCGTCAGGGCCGGTTGGAAGCATATGCACCTCGCTTAACCCCCGATCTGTCACCTCCTGAGGCATTTGCCACGTGCTAGGCGACGCACCCTCGCCCTGCCACAAGGGCGGGCGGCTTGGCGGATGCTTGCCGAGGGCGGTCTTAACGCAACCTCGTCCGGTCTCTGGGCCTCTGAGTATTCGTGGGATGGTGGTTGGCAACGGCCAGGAAAGTACTGTGCAGTACTGTACAGTACCTTTACTACCTTGCAAAAAACCTCGCCGGCAATCCAGCCAACAAGTCGCCGAATTGTCTCCGGATCAATCAGAACGCGCACCACGCTGATGCCGTGGTTGCAGGATGGGATTTGTGCAATCTCGCGTCGCGAGGTTCGGACGCCGTTGCTCCGAACTTGCCGGCCCCGACGCTTGACCCTAGAAGGCAAGCGTGGACCACCTCGCGGCCGGACTGGCAAAGGAGTCAGCACGAAAGGGGATAAAAGCCTGCACATCATTCACACCACGGCTCGGGTGCATTCCTCGGCAGCTAAGCCGTGTACTTGACAGCAGCCCTGCGCAAACCCCGTCCCCCCCATTTCCAAAACTTGTCGGCCCCTGAGAGGTGTGGTGCGGACAGGACAAGTGCTCGACTAGCGCCCAACACCAAACTCAACGTCGTCTAGCGTATCCCGACGGAACGGGCCGGCCGTCCCCTCCCACACGATAGCCTAAGCGCCCGCACAAGTGCAGCAGGAACGCCATTGGGCAAGGGCGTGACGAGAAGTTTTTGCCTGCAGGGGTTTGCGAATCGCGTGAGGGAGGCTGCACTACTACGCGCCAGCGGCCCCTCCGACGAGGACAGGCATCAAGCGTCCAGGCAGTAAGCCGAGTGTGCCACGCGCGCTTTCTTTGGGGAGGTGTCCAGATGCTTTGTGCGAGCAGACATTCGAAGCCGTAGTGGACGTTATCCAGAACTCACGGTCGTCAGCTATACTTCGCATGGCGGTGCACATGACATCGGGATGGTGTGACTTACGATGCGGGGGCAAAGCAATCCTTCCCTGGACCAGATTATGTATTGTACATCGATGGCAGACTTGGCGTTGTGGTGCCTTCGGTGCCTCACCGGGGGTGACCATCGCAGCCGGTCACAGCCCCGGTAACTTCAGTGCTGCGCTCCGGCTCCTGTCGACCCATGAGCATCTTCTGCGCAATGACATGGATGCTGCTTGCAAGGGGGAACCAACGCGAAGGGCGGGGAAATTTTGCACGCAACTGTGGCATCAGGCTGATGCTCGTGCTGTACTGTACCTTAATTCGTGCGGCACTACATCTATTTTCGTCTATTTTCGTGCAAGACCAGGCCTCGGCCGAGGGCCCTCGTGACGTAGGGCTGTGCTCCCGCTTGCATGTCTGTGGGCGAAGCGTGAACGCAACGCTACTGTGCCGCCTTTGGGGGTGCTGGCAGGGGGCGCGGACACTTCCCGGGGGGAAAGGGGGGAGAGGCCGGGGAGAGGGGCCATTTGCTGCGCTGCCACTCCTGGCTTCGCAAACGTAAGCCGTATGTTACGGCACCGTCGGGGATAGGCACCCGGCCGCCGATCCGAACGCTGTGTACACGCATGCCACCCCCTTCACCCAACAGTGGCGTCCGTTAGGGAACACGCCTGCGTTGTTGTCTTCAAGCTGCTGAGCGTGATCCTACATTCTGTGAAGGTGGCATCAGGCGACTCATTCGGGCTCAGAACACAAGACACTGCAGCTTGTACTGTACTGCCTTCGATTCAAAAGTGTTGTTGCCCCTTTGAACAGTCTCATGCGACACATTTGGAGCTAAGTCTTTGACATGAAGTCGACTCTGTTCCCACCGGATTCGATGACTCCCTGTCGTTCTGAGATGCAGGACGCATCCGCACCCGGCGAGAGCCATACCAGCGTCGGTTACGATGGGTGGAGATGCCTCCGCAGCTACGACGATATTCGGCGATCCGCCACGTGTAGCGCGCGGCAGTGGTCGGAGCTTGGGGAATCGCAAGCAATGGGCTTTACTGTGCCAAGATGTTCCTCTAACCTTTGGATTTTTTTTGGAAGAATTTTCAGGAAGTCGAGAGTTTGACGTAGTGTTGTGGCACAAAATGTGTTCGTCGTCTAGATCACTCGCGAGTAACCTGACCCTACTGCACTGCGGAGGCAAAGTCTACTGTCCTCTGTTATCCAACTACTAGACATGCCCCACAGGATTGAGTTCAAAGTCGCTTCCGCGTGACGAAGGGACCTCGAAACAGCGGTCATTTGATGCAGAGCAGTCTTCGTGTCCCATGCTGTGGGTCCTGTCATAGCTTATCCCTCCGCCGGAACTCAGTCTCAGCGGCCAGCCAGCTTTGTCATGGCGTCCAGACAGGACACGACTGTCGGAGGCATCGTGGCTGTTGGACGGACGAACCCTCTTTGTCCACATATGCTGTAATAGAATGCGCATCGTTGGGAGGCAAGTACACAGTATACTGGTGGAGACCTCGACGACGGACCACATGAATCCAGTAGAGTAGAACCACGTAACATCCTTTTCGTCAAGGACTAGCATCGAAGTGACAAGTCTTGTGAGTGCCGCAGCACAATCACTGACAAGTCCTCTGTGTCAGCGCTATGAAGTAACCGAGGCCGCACCCCAAGAACTCACAATAGTCCCAGAAGAAAGATTAGACATAGCGCGATCTTCTGCGAGGTCGGTAGCTGTATAGACCACACACTTGGCATGGGCATCAGCCAAACTGCAAAGTCAGTGGTGATGTTGACGATGGCGTATCCAATGCCGAATTTTTTGAAATCCAAGCACGATCCTTTGCGTGTCCAGAAGGCGCTGACTGGTGTGCAGTTGAAGATGCTGATGAATGTGGAGGTTATACCCCACATGGCGACCAGCAGAGCCATCGTGTGTACCACCAGATGAAAGCGACGAGACGGAAATATACGTTTGTACAGGAATAAGAGCGACAACTTAACCGTTGGCGGTGCGACAACGTAGCAGATTTGGAAGTAATACAAAAGATAGTAGAACTGAGACAACTGGGCTTCGGAGACGACTGCCCGATGCTTTCCAAGTCCGTTCTGCCTACCTGAAATATCTTACAGTGAGCATTCGCTTAAAAGGTGACCTTTGAGGAACTCACAGGCCACGAATATTCCGAATAGTGCCCAAACCCAGATCTATTCGCATTAGTTTGTCCTCGCGACGGTGTAGTGCTTCGATGGCTCATTACCAAAGCGAGCAAGATGAATTAGTCATCGGCGGCCAAAGGCGCAGCCTTGAGGCGTCTTGCTGAAAACCGTCCAAACACAGCTAAGAAGGAAAGTATGGCAAAAGTGGTAATGCAGGCCCACAGCGTCAGCCCTCGATCCTCGGAGACGTCCGCGACTGTATTGGCCAGCATGATGTTCGATTGCCGCGTTGGTATCGTAGCTAAAACATTGAAACAATTTGGGAGATGGAAGGGGAAGGCCCAGGTCAGATGAAAAGGAGCAAGATACAGTAGTGACGTAGCATTTAAAGACTAGCTACTCGTGTTGACCATCTAACCCGCAATCACCGGACTCGAGAACCCAAGCCTGCTGGTTGCGTGGTCTACCAGGAACGCCTGCCACATTAGACGGCAGATACGATCTGTTGGTACTTAGTTGTCCAGCCGCTCGCCCAATTTTCTGTGATTGCGTTGGCTCGCACATCCCAAATCCCTGCCCCCATACTGACTGGGGTGAGGACGTTGCATCGAGCCGTGCCACTGCAACCCAGCAAGTTTCCCACGGCCGATGTGGTGTTCCCCCTTCTCTTGGCGGCGGACCCCCTCTTCTTGCCTAGAGGGAATTAAAGGGTGTAGAGGCAGCGCCCCGGCCCTGCTCACAACCGGCAACTCACCAACTACACTATACGCACCTTTTCACACAAAATGACGGAAGCAGAAGCGCCCACCTGGCAGGAACAGGCATTGCACATTTGCGCAGTTCGTGATGCTTCCATGGCAACGATCAAAGCTGAACTGCCCGACATGTCCGGTGACAAGCATATAGCCAGGGTTATCGGCGTTCCACGTCTGCGGCTTACTGAAAGGGACGTCCATATCACTGAGAGTGCTGTGGAGGACCTTGTGAGGCAGCTCGCAGCCGGCGAAGTGACGGCCAAAGAGGCTGCTTTGGCCTTTCTCCGACGTGCTGTTATTGCGCATGAGCTGGTGAGACAGAATAATACGTCGCAGGCTTTACAGGGCATTTGAGTTGACTGACCATGGATAGACAAATTGCATATACGAGCTTCTGCCTGACCGTGCCCTGGGTCGGGCACAAGAGCTTGACGACTACCTGGCCAACAATGGGCAGCCCATAGGTCCGCTCCATGGACTGCCCATCAGCGTGAAAGAGCACATTAGTGTTTCCGGATGTGAGAACACTGCCGGATTCGTCGGCTGGGCTGGCAGAAGAAAGGACGAAGATGCGAGCATCGTCAAGATATTGCTGGACGCCGGCGCAGTTCTATATGCTAGAACCACTGAGCCGCAAGGGCTGGTAAGCAATGCACCCTTCACTAATCTATATTGGGATGCTAATGTTACCGGTCATGGTATTGATAGATGGCAATCGAGACGCAAAGCAACATCACTGGTGTTACTGCGAACCCTCATAATCGCGCTCTCACATGTGGGGGCTCGTCTGGTGGAGAGGCAGCGTTGCTGGCATTGCGCGGGAGCCCACTTGGGATAGGGTCAGATATTGGTTAGCACAGCCCGCGACATGGCCCAAAATCAGAGACCTAACAAGATCCTAGGTGGCAGCATCCGTTTGCCGGCAGCTCATTGTGGGCTTTATGGATTCAAGCCGTCATCAGGTCGGCTTCCATTGATGGGACTCGAGGCTTACTGCATAGGTTCCGATACAATCGCACCGAGCATCGGTCCCCTATCTCCTTCCCTTGGAGGCATCAAACTATTCATGGACACTGTGTTGATGTCAGAGCCCTGGCACAACGACCCTTCCCTTCTTCCTGTACCATGGGCAAGTCAGGCGGCCCAAATCCACCAACAGGAAAAATTGCCTTTAGTTGTGGGGGTCATGTGGACGGATGGCATCGTCCAGCCTGCCCCTCCCATAAAAAGAGCGCTTTTGGAGGTTGTGGACAAGCTCAAGTCTACGCCAGATGTCCAGATTATAGACTGGCAGCCCTTCAAGCAGAATGAGGCACTGGAGATTCTTGTAAGTCGCACCACGTTTTGTTCTGTCACTGCAAGCTCGCTGAACCACAGTATCTCTACTCCAGAAGCGATTGTACAGCCCAGATGGGGGTAGAGCGTTCATGGAAAACCTCGCTTTGTCCGGCGAACCCATCTTGCCCCTCCCCGCTTGGACCGTTCGCGACCAGCCTGGAATCGAGGCACTCGACATCAAAGGTCTCTGGTATTGGACTAGAAAACGCGACCAGTTTCGCTACTCCTATCTAAAAGGTACTGCAAGACTTGCACGCCGATTAGCCCTAGATTGACAATCTTGCAGAATGGAATACAGTGGTGCCGAATATGGATGTCATTCTCTGCCCTGCGTACCCCATGCCCGCACCAGTTCATGGAACTTCACGGTATTGGGGCTATACATCTCTCTGGAACCTCTTGGATTACCCAGCCATTACCTTTCCTGTCACCAGAGTTGACCGTGAGAAGGATGGTCAGGCTCCTGGTTACATTCCCAAAAATGACTCCGACAGGTGGTGCTATGATAGCTATGATGTTCAGAAACAGAAGGACGCGCCGGTTTCGCTACAGTTGGTGGCGCGGAGGTCAAAAGATGCGGAGCTTCTACAAGCAGCAGAGAAGATCCAGCGGGAGATTGGGTTGCCTTTCGTGGATTGCCTGGCTTAGGTACGAGACTTGAGGAAGCGAGGGGAAAGGAACGCGGGAGGCGGCGTCGAAAGATCGCAGCCGATTCTGGATCGTCATATTGGCAACTGGTCTTGCTGGCGAAATGCGGCGCATGGCCCAGGACAAGGGGCCTCATGGCCGGGGCCTTCCACGTTCCATCTGTGGACGGAGATGCCACCACTCCGTCTACCCAAGTGCCTGGGGACGAATCCCTTGCTTATTACGTCGCTACGAAGCCCGACAAAACATGTATCTAATCTCGTAGGGTATTGATTGACTCCACTTCATGCTCGGTTTTCGTCGCCGTCGGCGTTTTTTGCTCGCCGTACACGGCTCGCCTACTTGGCGCTGACAATTTAGCTTTGCGTGCGAGCTGGGGTCATTCGTGATTCGAAGTGCCCGAGCGGTTCGCAGGCTATGATGCACTCCGACGTCGTCTTCCCGCACGTTATCGAGACGGGCACTACTGTACCTGTAGGCGACGCCGGAACTGCGTAGATCGCATGGTGCTTTCACGTTGCGGGCGGTAGTCGCAGAGTAGTGAAGCCGAAGCCTGGCTTGTGCCCACCACCAGTTAGTTGCTCATCGACTTGGTTTGGTTTGGTTTTGTATTTTGCGTCCAGCGACTTTTAGGTCGCTCAGGTCCCCGAGACGGGGCACAGGACGTGCTGAGCTGCTAGGAGTCTACAATCTGCTTATCGACACGGATGAAAAGCGTCTGTACAGGGTAGGAGAGCTCCCGCTCGGGCCTCATGCACGCCATCAGTAGTAACTCTGTGATTCGAACTGAGTGGGATGAAGCTTGCAGAGAGTTTGGGGAACTGGGCAGCGAACACGAAGAACGGGAGCGATTTCTGGATCCCTCTGTCTGTCACACAGCCTTGTATCCTGAGTGGTGTGAAGCATGCAGGACAAGTGATGTGAAGTAAAGTGGCTTGCAAGACGTGTGGTGTGAAGCCAAATCGGCTCCCAGGACGTGTGGTGTGAAGCTCGCAGGATGAATGGTGTGAAGCGTGCAGGCTTGCAGGACGTGCGGTGTGAAGCAAAGTCGGCTTGCAGGATGTGTGGTGTGAAGCATGCAGGCTTGCAGGCCGCGTGGTGTGAAACAAAATCGGCTTCCACGTCGAGTGGTGTGAGGCTTGCAGGATGAATGGTGTGAAGCATGTAGGCTTGCAGGACGTGTGGTGTGAAGCCAAATCGGCTCCCAGGACGTGTGGTGTGAAGCCTGCAGGCTTGCAGGATGTGTGGTGTGAAGCTCGCAGGACGAGTGGTGTGAAGCCAAATCGGCTCCCAGGACGTGTGGTGTGAAGCCTGCAGGCTTGCAGGATGAGTGGTGTGAAGCTCGCAGGACGTGTGGTGTGAAGCACGGGATGCGAATGGGGCAGAGGAATGTGGGAGGCGGCAAAGAAGGATTGCAGCCGCTTCTGGATCGCCGTAACGCCGACTTGTGGCACATTGCCCATGCCCAGGGGTAAATCCAGGGTGGGCACATGGGTGCAGACAAGGATCCGTGTCCCCTGTCATTCAGCCCTCCAGCAGCTTCTTTGCTTCACACCATCAACCTTCACTCCGCGATTCTCCACACCATCGCACCGGACATCCATGTTGACGCTTGCCTGCAACCGACAATGGCTCTTCTGAGTTGGCGGGAGTCAATCCGCAACTTGGCCACTCTTCCATCGTACAGTACAGTAGAAGCCCGCAGCAGTGAGTCGAGGAGCCGAAACTTGCGTCACATGAGAGTTAGGTAGAAACGGCCGCGGAAGGGTCTAGGACCGATGCACCAGACCCTCACTGTGCAGTTTGTTTCTCTCACCTTCTGCCGTCGCCCACCTGCACTGTACTTCACTCTCAGTCTGCGAAGAAGCAACGTTGAACAGTAATTAATTGGCCAGCCACGACAGCATCTACCACCAACATTCGCTGTTCGCATCGTCCTGCATCAAGGCACTGGGATCTGTCCGCTACCGTCTTATTCTGAGCAAAGCGCCGTCCGAATTCTTCATCGATTCTTCAGAGCCCCACGCAATATTGCACGCAGAATACCGGCCAAGCTGCCGATTGAAGTGTTAAGCTTACCATTCGCCATGACTTTCAACTACAGGGTCGGTCGGGCGTCGACGTTGTCGTTTGTGATGGCGAGAACGACGCTGGAGACGTCAGTCTATTTCGAGAAGACGGGCGTTTTACTTACGTCGAAGTGCACGACGGATTGCGGAACTCCGTCTCACCGTGTGTGCATGTTGAGGTCGTCGAATGTCCGCTCCCTCGCTGTGCCACGCACTCCGCAGCGGGACAGAACTCCTTGACCGTGTCACGTATCGCCGCTTCGAGCGCACTTGCCGAGAACGCGCCGCTTGGGGACGCGGGGAGGAAGGTAGTTCGCTTCGGGGTTAAGGCCCTTTCGGCCATTCTCCGATACGCGCAAATGCACTCGTCGACGGTCATGCGCAGCCGGCCCAGCATGATAGCTATGATTCTGCGGCGGTTAGTATAGGTGTGTCACAGGCTGCGACTACTTACCCGCCGGTGCTCGTGCCGCCGATCATGTCGAAGCGATCGCAAGGACGAGGCACCTCTGTCAGCCCCTCGGCTTCGCGGATGCGCTCCATGAGATGTTCGAGGATGAGCAGGCTCGAGAGCCCGCGGATCCCTCCACCATCTGCCGACGTCAGTCGATTCACAGACTGGCGTGTCAGTCGACTTACCCAGCGAGAGAATTCGGACAGCATTACACGTGGCGTGTGGATCCATCACGACTCAAAGACGGTTGCGGGAGCGATCCGTTCCTAGCGCATCCGACGTTCGAGGGTGACACATGTGCGGGGCGATAAGGTTTCGGACTTCGAGGGAACGTCACGTGGAACTGGGTGGCTGCACTGACCTGCTATGGTCCCCTTAACACGCCTCTGGTGCAAACCGACGAACTCCCCACATTTGGCTCGAAACTACGCGGCTCTTCTGGTGAGTAGCCCATCGGTCAATGCCTCTAATCAACCGCAATATCTTGTCTCTATAGTCCCCTAGGCGGCGATGTATTGGTAAGCCCAGCATGACGGAAAACGACTCTTCGCAATCTGGTCGTCGTCGTCTTTGTGCAGGTTATGATCACGCGGGTTTGCACGTCGTCGTTGTGCGGTGCGGCGGACCGCCGTGCTCGTCCAACCCATGGATTGATAGGCGAGGGATCCTTTCGACGCCGATCTACCAAAAGCTGAACGAAAGAAATCCGCAATCCCAAACGAGACAAATCCGGTCGTTCGCCAGGTTTATCACGGGAAGCGTTCTGCATGGCCGGTGAGATGCGGCGGCCAGCACAGGCAGTTCTTACGGCGGGCGTGTCGGATCGGTGTCCTCGTAGAAGGATACACCGAAGGCTGCGGCACTTGCAGGCATGCACGGCTATAGAAACAGTATTGAATCCTCTCTCGACTACAGCTATGAGCGAAACCCCCGTCCTCCTGTGCACACTCTTTTCTGATTTCTGGAGAGCACTGACCACGTCCCACTGCGAAAGAAAAGCGGGGCCACCTTGAGGACGTGAACTTGAGGAACCTGGTCGGTATTAGCCGTAGCTTAGCCGGCTGTCGGCCATGACCGGCCTGGCTCACTAGTGACACCTCGCCAATTTCCTGACTTCGTCAATCTTCCCGTAAGGTCTGCCTTTGCCCTGATGGCGCCAAATCTTGCCTGGTCCCAGCATCTCGCTATTCGCGGCATGATCCTCAGTAAGTCAGAAGGTGACAAGACGCTCACGAACAAAGACATAGCCCGTGCAGCCAACTGTTCCACTCGATCCGTACGCCGCATCCGATCGAATCTGCTCCTCTTCGGATCGACCAAGGCACCGCCAAACGGTGGTGGTCGACCGAAGTCCATATCTCCTCTCATGTTGACCGCACTGCTTGAAAAGCTCGCATCCGAACCCTCCTTGCGTTTAGAAGACATGGCTGCATTCCTCAATGACGAGTTCGAAGCCGATGTGACCCGTTTTAGCGTCGGTAGAGCCCTGCAGGCGGCTGGGTGGTCCCGCAAGTCGACACAAAACGTGGCCCAGGAGCGCAATGCACGACTGCGAGACGAGTACATGCATGAGATCTCCTGTATGAGGTCTGATCAGCTGGTGTTCATTGACGAAACTGGCGTGGACCGAAGCATCGGGACCAGGAACAAAGGCTGGGCACCGCGAGGGAGCAGACCACGCCAAGTCAAACGGTTCCACCGAGGCCGGCGGGTGCAAATACTTCCCGCGTATGCGCAGGATGGCCTGGTCCATTTCCAAGCATACACGGGGTCGACTGATGCCCAGGTATTTACCGAGTTCATCGAGCAACTTCTACCCTACTGCGGGAGATGGCCCAACCCGAAGTCCGTGCTGATCATGGATAATGCGTCCTTCCATCACTCCGAGCGACTACGGCAGATGTGCGACAATGCGGGGGTAGTGCTTTTATACTTACC
Organism: Purpureocillium lilacinum; assembly: GCF_001653265.1. Lineage (NCBI taxonomy): Eukaryota > Fungi > Ascomycota > Sordariomycetes > Hypocreales > Ophiocordycipitaceae > Purpureocillium > Purpureocillium lilacinum. The sequence goes on from NW_017264062.1 coordinate 35,973, forward strand.
CCCTTACTCGCCCGACCTGAACCCGATCGAGGAGTTCTTTGGGGAACTGAAGTCCTACATCAGGCAAGTCTGGGAGGATTAGATTGACTTTGTCAAGGACGACTTCATCTCCTTCCTTGAGGAATGTGTGGAGGTTGTCGGTCGTCGCAAAGCTAGTGCAGAGGGTCACTTTCGACGCGCTGGATCTCGCTTGAAACAGCAACGTCGGAGTGAAATTCAGGCCCGAACCCACGCAGGCTAACCACTACATACGCCTAGAGTTACACATACTGCTCCAAGAAGACATGAACATCTCGAACAAAACGACGTGCCACACCCTCCGACACACCTTTGTCGATGTAAAACTGCGCGTCGTTGTCCTCGTCCACAAGCTCCAGGTCAAGGCTCCTTGCCAAGGTTAGATCACGGGCCAGCTCGTATGCCTTCTTCTGGTCCAAGCTCCCCACTTGGGAGCAATGCCATCTACAGTATTCCTTCACGGCTTCATCTCGTAGGCCGGGAATGCTAAGCGGCAGCGAACGCGGAACAGAGCTATCCAGCGCACAAGAGGTCGGTGGCTCCGGATATCGCTTGGCATCTTGCTGCGATGGGATATAGTTGTTGACGATCATCGGTTGCACACCTTCAATATGCGAAGGAGAGACTTTCCTTTTCTTCCTACGATCGGTGAGCTGCTGCTCTTCGGCATATAGTTGCTCGCGAATATAGTCCGGGACGTCGTCAGGCCCCTGCAATGTGTTACCTTCCCGCACAAACTTGACGAGGCTCTTGAGTTGATGCGTCATGAGTTTGTAGTGTTTGTGGCCATTGGGGTCCAACCAGCAGTATGGCCCTCGGTCACATGGCGGTCCTGGGCAACGGAACACTTGGTACACGTGCCTGTACGGCGATGTGTCACCGAGCGATGCTTGCTCCGCATCGATTCTCACGTCAGACTCCGCAAGCTGCGTGGCAGTGGCACCACGCCCAGCGGTACGGGCCGCCTTGCCACTCTCCGCGAACTTAAACGAGGCGTCAACCTTTAGCTTCTTCCCAATGCGGAGAAGATGGCTCCAAGCTTGTAGCTGCCGTTCCACAGAGGACCAATCGATCTCAAGCTCCGCAAAGCTCTTTGTTATGGCCGGCTCGGATTTCTCGTTCACGGATACGACGATGGTTGATGAATCGGGTCTGCTGGGCTTCGACGTCGTCTTGGCGATGTCGCGGATCTTTGCGCACAATTGCTCACTCCAAAATTCGCTCGGCGCCACCACGAGATTGTCTTCTGTATGAATGCGGATCTTCCTGTTATTGAAGGCCACCTTCCATTCCATGACATACTTGATGCAGACCGGCGGGTTGAAATCGTACGACTGAGTCGGGGCCCAGTCGGCATACGGGACGAAGGGCAAAGCCGGACGCTGAGGCCGGAGCTGGCTTCGTGGAGGGGGGTGTGCATCGTTACGAGGTGGATGGATACTGGAAGCATTAGAGGATTGGCTTGCGGTCTCTGTGTCACTGAAAGTCTCATTCACTGCGTTCATGTCGCTGTTGACGGAAGAGGGAAATCCGAGAGCGATTCGACTCCAGGTCCGTCGTGACAAGAGCCAGTGCCGCCCAGGGATCCACGCGTCGTGCCGCAGCAGGCGACGACGACAAACATACTCCGATGCATTGTAAGTCGCATGTAACATGTGACGGCCTTGATGGTATAGCAACGCGATGGTGGGTACGACGAGAGGGTGGCTCCTCTGTTAGCAGGTGTCGCAGTCCAATAGGAACCCTGCTCGCTTGCTGGCGGCATCGCTGGGGGAGAGGAATGATTGGTGCCTGGGCGCAGGCATCCTGGCTGCCTGCCACTCCGCTAGGCTCCCCTGGGCGCCGTTGTGCCAACACAAGGCGTCCGAGCCTCCAGTCGAGTGAGGCTGCAATCGACCCCGCTGGAGGCTGTGCTGTCCGCACTCCGATTGCGAACGATGCATGGGTAGCTGGTCCGTTGACCTTCCCTTCCCCGCAAGATGACCCGTTGATTGTGTTCTCTCCACCCAGCGAAATTCACGACACTCGACATGCGCTCGGCGGCCGTGGCCCACTATGGAAGGGCTCGGCATTGCGGCCAATGTCATCGCGGTCGTGGACCTGTCCGTTAAAGTCACTGACTGGTGTGCCGAGTACTGCAAGTCCGTCAAGAATGCCAAGGATGACATTGTCCGATTCCGCCTGGAAGTGATCGGGCTCCTGACTGCTGCGAATGGCGTCAAGGAGCTACTGGCTGGGCCAAGTAGGGAAAGACTCAAAGCATCGCAGCAGCTATGCAACTCCGTCCAGCACTCCGAGTCCGAACTCCAAGCGGTGTACGAGCGGCTTCGCCCAACGTCGGCACGTGAGATATTTACACGGCTTGGGCTCCGAACCCTTAGATGGCCGTTCCAGGGCAAAGAAGTCGAAAAGATCATGCAAAGCATTGCGCGATGCACGCAGGCGATCAATCTTGCCCTGCAAGTCGATCAGACGTACGAAGGTCTGGCCAAAACTACGACTGTGGAGCTGACATAGCTATGGCTAGGAACATTCTTTTCGATCTCGATCGAAGGACTGTGCTCAATCGACTCGAGTCTGAAGTTGCCAAGGGTGCTTCATTCGACTCTCGCGCTGAGGAGCATCATGCGACATGCCTACAGGAAACTCGTGTCGACCTCCTGCAACAAGTATCAGAGTGGGCTCACGATCCTAGGGCCGAGGATGTTTTTTGGCTCAACGGCATGGCGGGTACTGGAAAGTCGACCATAGCTCGGACAGTCGCCCGTGATCTAGCCCACAATCATCGTCTTGGCGCTAGTTTCTTCTTCAAGAGAGGCGAGACTGATCGAGCCGGCATGTCCAAGCTTTTCCCTACGCTTGCAGCCGACTTGGCGAGTAACATACCCACGATTGCTCCGCATTTGAAGGACGCCATTGAAACTTGCCCCGGCATCCTGAGAAAGTCGGCACATGAGCAGTTTGACAAGCTCATCCGGCAGCCGCTTTCAATGCTTGCCTCTGATTCGTCGAGTCCAATACCCATCGTCGTCCTCGACGCGCTGGATGAATGTGAGGATGAAGAAGACATCAAGTTGATGTTTCGTCTCTTGTCCCGTGCCGCAAAGGGGCAGTCGGCGCGACTGAAGGTGTTTCTAACAAGCAGACCAGAGTTGCCAATACGGCTCGGCTTCAAAGGAATGGATGGCAAGTATCAAAACTTGAGGCTTCATGAGATATCGCAACATGTGATCACCCATGACATAACAATCTTTATCCATGAGGAGCTGCAGAGAATCCGACGCGAGTACAATTCGACGGTCCGGGAGGAGCGACAGCTATCGGGTGGATGGCCAGGCGCCTCCGAATTGGTAACTCTTGTTCACATGGCAATCCCTCTATTTATTGTCGCTGCCACCGTGTGCCGTTTTATCGGTGATCGGAGGCTTGGATCACCCGACAAACAACTTACCAAGGTCCTTCTTCGAGCAAGTGTAGAAGGCTCACAACTTGCTGCAACGTACCTCCCTGTTTTGGAAAACATGGTCGATGGGAGGACCTTACACCAAAGAGAGGAAAGTGTACGAGCGTTTCGAATTATTGTCGGTGGCATTGTCGTCCTTGCGAGCCCCCTATCAGTACCAGCACTAGCCCAAATTCTCGGTGTCTCCAAAGAGGACATTGAAGACAAATTGGACATGCTACACTCAGTACTCAGTATCCCGGAAACGGCAGAGGCACCAGTACGGCTGCTTCATCTATCCTTTCGCGACTTTCTAATGGAACCAGGTCAACGAGCAGAGAATCCGTTTTGGGTAGACGAGAAAGAGACCCACCAGGTGATGGCGGCGCACTCCCTGCGTGTGCTTGAATGCCTGCAGCAAGACATGTGCGATATCAAAGCTCCTGGGACGTTTCGGTCGGCTATCGGACAACATAGAATTGAGGCCTCTATTCCGCCAGCTGTTCAATATGCCTCTGTGTACTGGGTCTATCACTTGCGGAACGGAGGCGAGCCTTCTCGCCATTGCCGCCAGGTCATGTCCTTTTTGGAGCGCCATTTCCTCCATTGGATAGAATCATTAAGCCTCATAGGCAGATCCAGGGAGAGCGTCCATCTTGTTGGGGCATTGCAACTACTCTACAAGGTTCGCAGTGCGCATAGGTCATGAGCGAATGCACTCAGCTAATACCAAGCCAGGACGACGGGCACAAAGAACTGGCTGAATTCCTTGATGATGCAATGCGTTTCATCCAAGCATATAGTTTCGCCATCGAGAACACGCCACTTCAAGTGTATTCCTCCCTCCTTGTCTTTTCGCCAAGCAGGAGCAAAATTCGCGCTACATTCGGAAGCCAGATCCCGCGATGGATATCTCTACGGCCGACGGTAAATGACAATTGGGGACTATGCATGCAGACGCTCGAGGGCCATGATGACCTGGTCAGCTCGGTGGCCTTCTCGATCGATTCGACGCTCGTGGCGTCGGGCTCTCACGACAAGACGATCCGGCTCTGGCGCGTGGCCACGGGCGAGTGCGTGCAGACGCTCGAGGGCCATGACCAATCGGTCAGCTCGGTGGCCTTCTCGATCGATTCGACGCTCGTAGCGTCGGGCTCCCACGACAAGACGATCCGGCTCTGGCGCGTGGCCACGGGCGAGTGCGTGCAGGCGCTGGAGGGCCATGATAACTGGGTCAGCTCGGTGGTCTTCTCGGCCGATTCGGCGCTCGTGGTGTCGGGCTCTCACGACAAGACGATCCGGCTCTGGCATGTGGCCACGGGCGAGTGCGTGCAGACGCTCGAGGGCCATGGCCACCCGGTCAGGTCGGTGGCCTTCTCGATCGATTCGACACTCGTGGCGTCGGGCTCTTGGGACAAGACGATCCGGCTCTGGCGCGTGGCCACGGGCGAGTGCATGCAGACGCTCGAGGGCCATGATGACCTGGTCAGCTCGGTGGCCTTCTCGATCGATTCGACGCTCGTGGCGTCGGGCTCTCGCGACAAGACGATCCGGCTCTGGCGCGTGGCCTCGGGCGAGTGCGTGCAGACGCTGGAGGGCCATGGCCACCCGGTCAGCTCAGTGGCCTTCTCGATCGATTCGACGCTCGCAGCGTCGGGCTCTTGGGACAAGACGATCCGGCTCTGGCGCGTGGCCACGGGCGAGTGCGTGCAGACGCTCGAGGGCCATGATAACTGGGTCAGCTCGGTGGTCTTCTCGGCCGATTCGGCGCTCGTGGTGTCGGGCTCTCACGACAAGACGATCCGGCTCTGGCGTGTGGCCACGGGCGAGTGCGTGCAGACGCTGGAGGGCCATGATAACTGGGTCAGCTCGGTGGTCTTCTCGATCGATTCGACGTTCGTAGCGTCGGGCTCTCACGACAAGACGATCCGGCTCTGGCGTGTGGCCACGGGCGAGTGCGTGCAGACGCTCGAGGGCCATGATAACTGGGTCAGCTCGGTGGTCTTCTCGATCGATTCGACGTTCGTAGCGTCGGGCTCTCACGACAAGACGATCCGGCTCTGGCGCGTGGCCACGGGCGAGTGCGTGCGGACACTTAAGGCTGGGTTTACTTCGTTCCGCCTGTCTTTCGGCCACGGCAAGTCAAGTTTGATGACCGATTGTGGTGCAATTGCCACACAAGTGGAGGCATCTGAATGTTGTCTGACTGACGCTGTCGCCAATGCAACGGATGTTGTTTACTCCTTATTCGGCATCAGCGAAGATCAGACCTGGATCACATGGACTGGAAAGAAGTTGTTCTGGCTGCCCAAAGAATATCGGCCCTCCGCCTCTGCAGTATCTGGGTCTAACATCGCGATTGGCTGCCGGAGGGGTTGCGTAAAACTCATTGGATTTTCGCATCAAGGTCTCTCACAGAAATTCACGGATCAAGGAGAGTGAAAGGCCAAGTATATTAATTTTCGCACCTTTGTGAAGGAAGGTAGAGGTGATGTCTCCAATTTATACCTTGAATAATTGTTGCGGAATGTTCTCGAAGTATAGAATACTTTGTCGGCCCCGATGTGCTGCAGGGGCCTACAGGAAGGTCTCGTTACCATTATTGGTGAAACGAAGAGAGGTAGCAAGTGGGGCAGAACCTGGTTGCTGATCCCTGATCGCAATCGAATACTGGCGTGCGTCGACAGCCCCAAATTTGTTTTTATTTCCACGTTGGGTACTTTGGGGTCGAGGTTGGTTGTCAAGCATTTCAATCGATGGCTCCGGCGAGTCTGCTAGATTCCGGGTTCCACCTTAGTGTGAACCGCCCACGGGCTGGCAGTGGCGCAGAGCTACAGTACCGACCTCGGTTAAGCTCTGGCTAATACCAAGCTTGTAATCCAGTAGTATATCACATAAGCAGCTCCACTTATCTGGCCAGTTTGGTGATGGTCCGTGCGTCCAAAACGCAACAAGAGAGAGTGAAAAGGAGGAAAGGGGTTTCGCTCGCAGCTGTACCGTCCGTCACAAAGTCGTAAACGTAACAATTAATATACTTGGCTTTTCGACCCCGGTGATCCGTGTATTACTCTGGGACGGCTTGATGCGAAAATCCGATGAGTATTACGCACCCTTTCGCGGAGCCAATCGCGATGTTAGACCCAGATATCGCAGACGCGGAGGGCCGATATTCCTTGGGCAGCCAGAACACGTTGTTTCCATTCCACATGATCCAGGTGCGGTCTTCGCTGATGCCGAATGAGGAGAAAACAACAGCCGAAGCATTGGCGATAGGGTCAGTGGGAGAACATCCAGATGTCTCCACTTGTGTGGCGACAACACCACGATCGGTCAGCAAACGTGTACTGCAGTACTCGAAAGACAGGCGCAACGAAGCAAACCCAACATGAAGTGTCTGCAGGCACTCTCCAGTGGCGACGCGCCAGAGCCGGATCTTCCAGTCGTCGGAGCCCGATGCCACGAGCGCTGAATCGGGCGAGAAGGCCACCGAGCTGACCCCGTTGTCATGGCCCTTGAGCGTCTGCACGCACTCGCCTGTGGCGACGCGCCAGATTAGGATCGTCCTGTCGTAGGAGCCCGATGCCACGAGCGCTGAATCGGGCGAGAAGGCCACCGAGCGGACCCAGTCGTCATGGCCCTTGAGCGTCTGCACGCACTCGCCCGTTGCGACGCGCCAGAGCCGGATCGTCCAGTCATTGGAGCCCGATGCCACGAGCGTCGAATCGGGCGAGAAGGCCACCGAGCTGACCGAGCTGCCATGACCCTTGAGCGTCCGCACACACTCGCCCGTGGCGACGTGCCAGAGCCGGATCGTGTTGTCGTCGGAGCCCGATGCCACGAGTGCTGAATCAGGCGAGAAGGCCACCGAGCTGACCCAGTCGTCATGGCCCTCGAGCGTCTGCACGCACTCGCCCATTGCGACGCGCCAGAGCCGGATCGTCCAGTCGTCGGAGCCCGATGCCACGAGTGCTGAATCGGGCGAGAAGGCCACCGAGCTGACCCCGTGGTCATGGCCCTCGAGCGTCTGCACGCACTCGCCTGTGGCGACGCGCCAGAGCCGGATCGTCCCGTCGTAGCCCGATGCCACGAGCGTCGAATCGGGAGAGAAGGCCACCGAGCTGACCCCGTCGTCATGGCCCTCAAGCGTCTGCACGCACTCGCCTGTGGTGACGCGCCAGAGTCGGATCGTCTGGTCGTCGGAGCCCGCTGCCACGAGCGCTGAATCGGGCGAGAAGGCCACCGAGCTGACCCCGTCGTCATGGCCCTTGAGCGTCTGCACGCACTCGCCCGTGGCGACGCGCCAGAGTCGGATCGTGTTGTCGTCGGAGCCCGATGCCACGAGCGCTGAATCGGGCGAGAAGGCCACCGAGCGGACCCAGCGGTCATGGCCCTTGAGCGTCTGCACGCACTCGCCTGT
>NW_017264062.1:43879-72322 GCF_001653265.1 Purpureocillium lilacinum
TCGGAGCCCGATGCCACGAGCGCTGAATCGGGCGAGAAGGCCACCGAGCGGACCCAGCGGTCATGGCCCTTGAGCGTCTGCACGCACTCGCCTGTGGCGACGCGCCAGAGTCGGATCGTCCCATCGTAGGAGCCCGATGCCACGAGCGCTGAATCGGGCGAGAAGGCCACCGAGCTGACCCAGCTGTCATGACCCTTGAGCGTCCGCACACACTCGCCTGTTGCGACGCGCCAGAGTCGGATCGTCTGGTCGTTGGAGCCCGATGCCACGAGCGCTGAATCGGGCGAGAAGGCCACCGAGGTGACCCCGTGGTCATGGCCCTCGAGCGTCTGCATGCATAGCCCCCAATAGTCGTTTACCTTTGGCAGTAGAGATATCCATCGCGGTATCTCGCTTCTGAAAGTAGCGCGTACTGTGCTCCTGTTTGGCGAAAAGATAAGGAGAGAGGAATATATCTGGAGTGGCGTATTGTCTATAGCGTAAGTGTTGGCAAGGATGAATCGCATGGCGTCATCTAGGAATTCGGACAGTTGCTTGTCACCTCGACACTAGTTCGGAGTCAGTAGACTGCGCCCCTGGGATGCCCTATGGTGATTCACGGACCTTATATTGCGACTGCAACGCCTCGATTAGATGCACACTTTCCCGAGCTCTCCCTAGAAGGCTCAATGACTCTAGCCAGTGGAGGAAGTGGCACTGTAAAAAGCCGTACACTCGTCCACAGTCACCATCATGGACTCCCGCGCCTTGAAGGTGATAGACCCAGTACAGGCAGGCGTACTGTACCTCTGATGGAAGACAGGCATCCACTTTGCTTCGGTCGATATCCGATCGAGTCGTGCCAGGGGCTTGGATATCGCAGATATTCTGTCGGAGGCACTCCATTACACGCAGACAGTTCACTGCCATCGCCAGGTGGGTGGCGGTCTCGTCTATCCAGAATGGGTGTCTTTCATGCTGCTTTGGGTCGAGCAAGAAGTCGCGGAAAGACAGATGCAGCAGCCTGACAGGGGACTGTGCCGACGATGGGATGTCCAGAACTGAATGCAAAAGGTCCAACCGGGAGTCAATGACTTCTCTGTCGATGTTGAGGATTTGCGCAAGGGCAGTAGTTGACAATGGCTTTGCAAGGATAATAATCGAGCCGATGACACCCCTGAATTGGCAAAGAACCTCGTCCCGATTGTGCTTGGACAAGCCGTCGACCAGCCTGTTCAGGACAGGAAGATATGTCGCACCCATTTGCGATCCCTCGCGAATGTGTTGAGAGCGAAGAACTTCCTTCAGCTGTCGATCAGGATCTCCACATTTGCGGTCGGCAACGAAGCGACAAAGGGTAGCGGCGAAAATAAAGAGCGGAATTGCCATCTTCACGAGAGACTGAATATTGGATTCCCTGGGCCAGGTGCTGGCCAATCGCCGATACTCGGATACCGAAGCATTATATTCGCATCGAATGATTGCAAGTTCGTATTCCAGGAAGGCACGTATATCGCGTTCCACAACGGGTTCGGGTATCTCATGGAGGATCAAATTCCGGTACTCGCCCTGCAACTGTGCAAATCCAAGACGAATTGGCAGCTCTGGCCGGCTCGTTAAAAATACTCTGAGCCGTGCAGACCGCAAGTTCTTGGCACGACAAAAGAGGTGGATCAGGCGTTTAATATCGTCCTCCTGATCGCTCTCATCGAGTGCATCGATAATGAGTAAGATTGGATCTTTCTCTTGTGTATGTGACTGGACAGTCGACAGCGGCTGCAAAATGAGCTTGTCGAACTGCTCTTCCATTGCCTTTCTCAGTATGGCATGGTCGCTATCAATGGCGTCCTTGATGTGGCGAGCGACGGCAGGTACTCTTCTTGTCAGATCGGCCGCAATTGTACAGAAGAACCTGGACACGCTCCCTCTATCGCCTTCGCCCCTCTTAAAGAAGAAGCTGGCACCGAGGCGGTTTTCCGCGTGGAAGGAGTGGGCGATCGTCCGAGAAATGGTAGACTTGCCCGTCCCTGCCATACCGTTGAGCCAGAAGACCTCCTCATCAGGTCTGACAGCCCAAGCCGATATTTGTCGAAGAAGCTCTACTCGGGTATTTGGAAGACATCTGGGGTTGTATACTTCGGTGAGGGAGTCAAACGAGGCTCCCGCGGCGACTTCGTCCTCGAGTCGCGAAAGGACGGCCTTCTGGTCGATATCGAGAGCAACTGTGCTAATCCGAGCGAGTTAGCTTATACCTGCCATCTGAGGCATTCGGAGATCCAGCGTAAGCATCGTCACGCAATGCACTCACTGCACGTCTTGCACTCCTTCCTTCACCCTGGCTGTGACGGAATGAATCTCCGATACAGAAGCAAGAACTGATGGAATATTAGAAACTCTCTAGGCCTCGATATAAACGTTCGAAGATGGCTGACCACTCTCGACAAGCTTGCTGATCCTCTCCTGCGCCTCGACCTTATTTGGAGGAATTTGACACAGGACGTCTTTCGCGTATGCGGCCGCCGTCATTGCTGCATATCCTTGCCACGCCTTGTTCTTGTGGGTGTCGGAGTAGTCGCAGATACCCCGAACAACTAGACAAGGGAAATGGTTCATCAATCCTGCGGCCTCCATTTCAAAACACAAAACACCCCTTGTTGCCGCAAGTGTATCCCGAGTCAACGCGTCCTTCATCAACGTGTTGGCCGAGGCGATCCGGCCGTAGTGAATAGCAGGGTTGTCGTGATCTTCTGTACGTTCAGATCGCCATATCATGTCCGACGGGTCGTCACCACAGACTGCCGCACAGATGGATTCGTCGTCGGGAGGGTGTGTGACAGCACTTTGATAGAGCTTGTCAGTGCCGGTGTCGGGCCGCTTGTATTTCTTCCGCAGTCTGGGCTTCTTTTCGAGAACATCATCGATTACGTCGCTTAGCCGATGTCCTTCGGTCTCATATTGAGCCCTTAGGCCGCTAACGGCCGTTCGAAGCACAATCGGTGGCTGGTTTAGGAGCGCTGTCTCTTGGAACTCCTGCCCTTGTATTGCCTTGCCGAAATCGTATTGGAAGAGGGCACCTCGTCCATCGCGGGACGTACTGACAACAATGTCGCCCAAACGAATATCATGCTTTCGACTTGGCGCGCCGCCCCCGATGCCGACCATCAGGCCGATTCTGACGTTGGGAAAGCTGTGCAACATGTCCTTCGCGACGCCTGCAGCAGAGGATATGCCGTACTCTCCGTCTGGCAAGACCGCGATGACAACATTATGCTTCCCGACTTTACCTAGAGTGTAGTGATTGTTGTCGTGGGTGGAGACGTACTCCGGGCCATCGTGCCTTTCGTCGAGAAACGCTTGTGCGGCGACGTACTCTGTCGTTATGGCACAGATCCAGCCGACGGTGTAGTTCGCGGGATTAGACATGGTCGCTGAAGTCTGGAATACGGCCGAGCCCTGGAGCCCCAAGGAGGAACGGCCTATGCTGTCAGCGCAATACCGTTTTGCAGCCCGTAGAGTGGGTTCAATCAAGTTGATGGGGGTGACGAGGATTTGGGAGGGTCGACGTGGGTTGATGAGGGGTTGGTGAGGCTGCCTGCAGGTCGTCCAACCGGGTTGCCGCAAAGCCACGGGCGCCGAGACGCCTGCTAGGCAGTAGCCTTAACTAATACCGCAGGCGCCGCGCCGGAGCAGCAGCAACAGGGGCAGAGCAAGTTCGTCTGCGCTGATGGCTGGAGGTTGGGGTCGGGATGGCACGGTGGGACAGCGCCCTCAGCGGCCCATCGCACGCAAGACCTTGGCTGTTCAACTCTTCGTTTCGCCGAATAGAAGTTGACGGCGTCGCAATGAGACTGACAAAGTGGACTTGGGTTTCCCTCGCAGCTGTACAAGAAGGTGGACTCCATTGTAGACAGGAGGTGTTGCCGTCAGGAGAGGCCACCCCGCGATGCAATGCACACCACGGACAGGATTGACGAAATTCATAACCGCACTGTCTTCAGCCACAGAAACAGCCACACTTCAGCAAAAGTTGCAAAAGTCGACTGCTCTCGCGGTCCAATTCTGTGGCTCGGTACAGTGTAATTATCAATTCAAGGCCACCCCTTCACAGCTAGGCAGCAGTGGTAGGATGAGTCGTCGACATCCTCGACGATCCTTTGTTCGACGTTTCTTCGACGGCTTGACGCCTTCCAACTCGTTCAAGCAGAGTCGCTCGCTGCAGCCATGGCTCCGAGGCTGTCTCGGGCTCAGCATGAAATGCCGCAAACCGGGGGAAAGAGAGGGTCAACGATTGAGCAGCCGACACCATGTCATCTGTTGGCGAACGACAGTGTCCAGCTGAGGACGACGGCAGCCTCACAGCGGACGGCATGATTGGGTGCGTTGTGAACAGCTGTAGGCCTGGGACGCTGCGTACCGGCTCAACGGCGCCAGTTAAAGCGCGCTGATTGGGTGACTGAGTCGGAGGCAGCCATGGGGGCGGGGGCCCCTGCCTCATGCACCGACCGTTTCAACCTGGTGCCATACCCATGCCTTGCCCCTTGCCCTGCCCTGCTGTGCCGCCGTGGAGCAAGTGGGGACTCCTGCTGGAACTGCGACCCTGCCTAACAGAGTCGTAACCTCCAGTAGTATTTACTATCGATATACGGCGTCATTAAGGGCATGACGTGTTATCCACAACTTGACAGGGGCTAGAGCATGTTTGCTAATGTCACCGTAAGGGTGCTTCCAATGGCACATCATCCAATGTTTGGAAAGTCGGCTCGCTCGCGGGCTTCCCTCTTCCATCAAGAAAGACATGCATGCAGTGAATGAGAACTCATGTGATGCAGAGCCCGACAGTCAATTCTCTGATGCTTCCAGTACCCAGCAGCTCCCTCGCAATGCACAGCCCCGGCCGCGAAGCCAGCTCCGGCCCCAGCGGCCATCCTTGCCCTTCGTCGCATATGCCGACTTGGCCACAAGCCAGTCGTACGATTGCACCCCGCCTGTCTGCATCAGCTATGTCATGGAATGGAAGGTGGCCTTCAATAACAGGAAGGTTCGCGTGCATACCGAAGAGGACCTCGTGGTGGCGCCGGGCGAGTTCTGGAAGGAGGAACTGTCCGCAAAGATCCACGAGATCGCGAAAACGGCGACCAAGCCCAGTAGACCTGATTCAACAACAATCGTCGTGTCCGTGAACGAGCGATCCGAGTCAGACATAACGAAGAGTTTCCCAGAGCTTGACATCGATTGGTCCGCTGTGGAACGACAGCTACAAGCGTGGAGCCACCTGCTTCGCATCGGGAAGAAGCTGAAGGTTGACGCCTCGTTCAAGTTCGTGGAGAGCGGCAAGACGGCCCGTACCGCAGGACGTGGCGCCACTGCCGCGCAGCTTGCGGAGGCTGACGTTAGGCTCGATGCGGAACAAGCGTCGCTGGGTGAGCCATCGCCGTTTAGGCTTGTCTACCAAGTCTTCCGTTGCCCAGGACCGCCGTGTGACCGTGGACCGAACTGCTGGTTAGATCCCAATGGCCGCAAACACTACAAACTTATGACGCATCACCTGAAGAGCCTCGTGAAGTTTGTGCAGGAAGGTAACACATTGCAGGGACATGGCGACATCCCGGACAATATTCGCGAACAGCTGTATGCCGGAGAGCACCAGGCAGCCGATCGTAAGAGGAAACGGAGAGGGTCTCCGTCTCCTGAAGGGCGACATCCCATGGTGATCAACAACTACATCCCATCGCATCAAGATGCGAAGCAACATCCGGAGCAACCCGTCTCTCATGTGAAGAATTCGTCTGCTTCGCATTCTTTGTTGCTCAGTATTCCTGGCCTGCGGGATGAGGCAGTGGAGGAATACTGTAAATGGCATTGCTCCAAAGTAAGGAGCAACGACCAGAAGAAGGCTTACGAGCTGGCCCATGATTTGACCTTGGCGAGGAGCCTCGACCTGGAGCTTGTACATGAGGACAACGATGCACAGTTTTACATCGACAACGGTGTGTCGGAGGGCGTAGCACGTCGTTTCGTTCGAGATGTCCGGGTTTTTCTGGAGGAGTGTATGTAACTCTAGACGTTCGTAGTGTTTATCTTTCGGCTAGTACACGTGTTAGGGCCGAGAATTTATTCTGGCGGTTCTTCAACGGAGATTCCAGCACGGCGAAAGTGACCCTCTGCACTTGCTTTGCGGCGACCGACAACCTCGACACATTCCTCAAGGAAGGAGATGAAGTCGGCCCGCACAAAGTCAATTTGATCCTCCCAAACTTGCCTGATGTAGGTCTTCAGTTCCCCAAAGAACTCCTCGATCGGGTTGAGGTCGGGCGAGTAAGGCGGAAGGTATAGCAACACTACCCCAGCGCTGTCACACATCTGTTGCAGCCTCTCGGAGTGATGGAAAGATGCATTATCCATGATCAGCACCGACTTCGGACTGGGCCACTTTCCGCAGTAGGACAGGAGTTGCTCGATGAAATCCTCGAACATCTGGGTATCAGTTGACCCCCTATACGCTTGAAAATGGACCACGCCATCCTGAGCATACGCTGGAAGGATCTGCACCCGTCGGCCTCGATGGAACCGTTTCACTTGCCGTGGTCTGCGTCCTCGAGGAGCCCAGCCTTTGCTCCTGGTCCCGATACTCCTGTCCACCCCAGTTTCGTCAATAAACACCAGCTGATCAGACCTCATGTTGGAAATCTCGTGCATGTATTCATCTCGCAGTCTTGCATTGCGTTCGTTGGCGACGTTTTGTGTTGACTTTCTCGACCACCCAGCGCCTTTCAAGGCTCTGCTGACGCTGAAGCGTGTCACGTCTGCTTCGAACTCGTCGTTGAGGAACGAGGCCATGTCTTGCAGACGCATGCAGGGATCGGACCCAAGCTTGTCCAGCAAGGCAGTCAGCATGGGAGGAGATATGGATTTCGGTCGGCCACTGCCATTCGGCGGCGCTTTGGTCGATCCGAAGAGGAGCAGATTCGATCGAATATGGCGTACGGTCCGGGTGGAACAGTTGGCTGCGTGGGCTATCTCTCCGTCCTTGAGTGATTTGTCACCTTCCGACTTACTGAGGATCATGTCACTAATCAGCTGATGTTGAGAATCGGCAAGATTTGGCGCCATTATGGGAGCAGCGTGTGCTGATGGCGTCGAGGGTAATTCCCAAGGCAAGGTTGACAGAGTCAGAAGAGGGCTATTGTGACGGTGACGAGTGAGGCCCACTTAGCACCAACGACGGCTAAGCTACGGCTACCGCCTCTCATGTCCCTCATTACGCGTCCGCAAGGTAGCCCCACTTTTCTCCCATCATTAGTGATGGTCAATGCTCTGGAGAGATTACAAAAGAGAGTATGCAGGAGGAAGCCGGTTTCGCTCATAGCTGTATGGACTGAATGAGAACAAGTCTCGCGTGATCCAGTTGCGGCGGCAGGGTTGGAGGGGAAAGAGCCAAGTTCACTTGGGATGATTGAGGAATGGGCCTAGCCATTGAACGCTGCTGCCTGGATGGGGGGCACTGTGCCGGCAGCTTTCGCTGTTGTTAGGCGGGGCTCTTGCGGTACCTGCCCAGTACCAGCGGTCCAGTTAAAGCCACATTGGCCACAAGGCGCCCACTCCACTCTTAAGTTTCTTAGCTAAACTTATTGGGACACCCCATTCGCCTTGCAGTATACTCTACATGCTTAACACTACCTGTCCTGCATGCGTCACACCATACATTTGGGAATCGCGCATGCTTCACAGCACTCGTCGTGCGAGCTTCACACCACATATTTCTGGAAGCTTTCATGCTTCACACCACTCGTCCTGCAAGCCTTCATGCTTCACACCACTCGTGCTGGGAGCCTATTTTGCTTCACACCACACGCCCCTGCGAGTTTCACACCACACATTTGCGAGCCTGCATGCTTTACACCATCCGTCTAGCAAGCTTCACACCACACATCCTGGAAGCCGATTTGGCTTCACACCACTCGTACTGCAAGCTGTACACCACCCGTCCTGCAAGCCGAGTTGCTTCAACCACACTTCCTTCAAACCGACTTGCTTCATACCACACATCCTGCAAGCTTCACACCACGCATTCTGCAAGCCTGCATGCTGTACACCACAGGACCTGCGAGCAATACACCATTAATCCTGCAAGCCTGGCCAGTGGACGAGAAGACGGTGTCGTTCAGTTACTGATCGCCACGCCAATACACAAAAGAGTGATCCAGAAATGGCTTCAGTGCTCTGCAGCCGCTGCACAATTCCTCCTGGCTCTTTCTGTACGTTTCGTTGCTCCAGGTCCGGACCACAGGGCAACCCGGTAGCCCGGCGTCATGGCATCGACGACGTCTCAGCCCGGGCGGAGACTCCTCCCACTGCGACAAAGGTTTCCATCTACGTCAGCATCTGCAACTGTTAGTGCCCACTAATCAGACATCTTCAACTTCATTACATCCGCGACCACCGGCACCGATGCTGAAGCACTTTGCACAATGTAATGCGAGGGGAACTATCGTGCTATCTCGAGGTGCCGGAGCCGCGAGAGCTCGTCCGTGTGACGCAGTCACAATGTGAATACAGACTGTAGAGTGGTGGAATGGTCAAGATCATACTGTCCTACCGATCAATTTTTCCAAAGTGTTTCACTTCATTCTGTGGTTGCTCAATGATGACGCCAGAACTAGCCCGAACTGTGTCTGAGACCGACAATGAATATGCCGCTATTGCACTGGCTCATTGATTGCCGACCGACAAACATCTATTGTGGAGTCTATGATGAAGTCTTTCGTTGGCTCCTCAGTAGAAAGCGCGAAGCGTCCAGCTGCTCGGACATTGGCAGCATCGCCGACTCAGATATACTTGACCAGGTCAAGACGGCAGGCGAAACGGATTACACAAGGTTGCATGGTACTCCACAGGGAAACAACTACTGTGTACGGAACTATTGTTGCCAGTCTGGTTCGCGGCATGCAGTTCGTCAGAGATTACCGGATGTCCGCATTTGATGAGGACGACACGCCGTAAGTAGAGATTGAGTGTCTCATAATGGACGACCGCCGTACGTCGTCCCTGGCTTGTAATAATCCGCAGCACAGGGTGAAACGGCATTCAGGAAGCCTGCATTGTCGCAGATATTACCTTTGGAACTTGGCCCAGAAGATAGCATGGAATGTCCGCAGTGTGGTGACATAACAAGGCAGAACAAGGCACGAAGCAATTTGTCTAGTTGTAGAATCGCACGGACAAATGTGCATCTGTATCGTGCTGCAATGCCGCCTAATCGCGGCGTTGTACAGCTGCTCGTCCCCGGACTGCGCCTCTTGACTCCGCCAGCATGCAGGTCGAGTTCCCAACGAATACGCTTCAGTGGTCTAACATGAACCCGCTGGACGGCATCATGCTGTGGGGAGACACATTCTCGGGAGTCACGTGAAAGAGGCTGGAACTTTGAACTCTGATCTGAACTTTGACACCCGTGGTCGCTGCTCAGAGACGAGATGAGTGCCGCTATTAAATCGGTGCAGCGCGGCTAGGAAGTTCGGGCTCTTCGTCCTATTTCAAGGGACCAACGTACTCTTCTTTATAGGGGCAGCGGCCTGCCGCAGCATACGGCACGTCGGCGTGGTGGTGTAGTTGCCTCACGAGTCGAAGGCAAGGTTGCGGCAAGCTCTATCTGCCTTTGTAAGTCATCGTCGCTCAGTGGCTCAATCGTGACCGGCTGTCCACGATCTTGTAGCAAGTTCGTGAGGGTATCTGGAGACTGCGTATGGTGCTAATCCTAGCTAAGTATGAATTGTCAGTGAGGCCTCGAGTAAATGCCATACATTGAAAGTCATGGCGAACGGCAAACTTAACACTTCATCGGCAGCTTGGTCTGCATTCTGTGTGCAACACTGCGCCGCGGTTTCAAGAATCGATGAAGGGCACGATTCCGACGGGGCTTTGTTCAGAATGTGACGGTATCGGACAGGTCGCAGTGATTTGATGCAGGACGATGCGAACAGCGAATTTTGGTGGTAGATGCTCTCGTGACTGGCCAATTACTTGCTGTTCAACGTTGCTTCTTCGCAGGCTGAGAGTGAAGTACGGTGCAGGTGCGCAACGGGAGAAGTTGAGGGAACAGACTGGACATAGAGGGTTTGGGGTGTCGTTCCTAGACCCTTCCGCGGCCACATCTACTCCATTCTCATATGGGGTAGTTTTGGCTCCTCCGCGCTGCTGCGGGCTTCAACGATGGAAGGGGGACGGCCAAGCTGCGAATTGGCCCTCTCCCGCCGACTGCAGGACTGCACCCAGAATAAGCCCTTGTCGGCGCTCAGACGAGGCTGTCAGCGTTGCTGGCAAGCGTGAACAGGGGTGT
This sequence comes from Purpureocillium lilacinum, assembly GCF_001653265.1. Taxonomy (NCBI): domain Eukaryota; kingdom Fungi; phylum Ascomycota; class Sordariomycetes; order Hypocreales; family Ophiocordycipitaceae; genus Purpureocillium; species Purpureocillium lilacinum. The sequence goes on from NW_017264062.1 coordinate 54,195, forward strand.
CTAGTGCGATGGTGTGGAGAATCGCGGGGTGAAGGTTGATGGTGTGAAGCAAAGAAGCTGGTGGTGGGCTGAATGGCAGGGGACATAGACCCTTGTCTGCACCCCTGTACCACCCTGGTCTTACCCCTTGTCCTGGGCAATGTGCAACAAGTCACCGTTTGCGGCGATCCAGAAGCGGCTTCAATCCTTCTTTGCCTCCTGCCGCCTTCCTCTGCCCCCATTCGCGTCCCGTGCTTCACACCACACGTCCTGTGAGCTTCACACCACACGTCCTGGAAGCAGATTTTGCTTCACACCACGCTTCCTGCAAGCCGACTTTGCTTCACACCACTCATCCTGCAAGCTATACAGCTATGAGCGAAACCGGTTTCCTCCCCCGTACTCTCTCTTCTGTAGTATTTTAGGAGCTCGGCCATCACCGACACCGGCAAAAGTGGGCCGGGCGTTAAAAAGGAGTGTGTGCAGGGGGACGGCGGTTTCGCTCACAGCTGTACACCATCCGTCCTGCAATCCGACTTGCTTCACACCACACGTCCAGCGAGCTCGCACCACACGTCCTGGAAGCCGATTGTGCTTCACACCACGCGTCCTGCAAGCCAACATGCTTCACACCACTCGCCCTGCAAGCCTGCATGCTTCACACCACTCGCCCTGCAAGCTTCACACCACACGTTCTGGAGGCCGTTTTCGCTTCACACCACGCGTCCTGCAAGCTGCACACCGGACATCCTGCCCATGACAAAGGGCAAGACCGTGGCGTGGCGGTACAGGGGATCCGTGTCCTCTGCTCTTCAGCCCACCACCCATTTCTTCAATCTATGGAGCTTCACTCCATGGTTGAACTTGCTGCAGTGTGTGAAGGAGCCAAAACGTCCCCATATGGGATTGGGGGAGAAATGACCGCGGAAGGGTCTAGGACCGACACCCCAGACCCTCTGTGTCCGGTCTGTTCCGTCACCTGGTCTCATCGCAGGACCTACACCGCGCTCTACTCTACGCGTCCATGCCGATGCCTATGCTACGGCGCATCATTGGCCCCATGCAAAGAAGTGTGTTGATGCGTTGTATCGGACGAGGAGCGCGAATCGGAATCCGAAGATGACGGCGGCAAACCTCAAAGTCATTTTGACCGGCTGACCCGCAAGGCAATATCTTGGCTCAACAGATTCGGGGACATCCAATGGCAAGATTTCAGGTAGCTGTGCAATTGACCCCAACCCGATTTACGTTGTTCTGACAAATGGAGTGTAGTTGAAGCCTACGGCCATGTATCTCAGTCGCGATTCTCAGCGCCGCTGGGATGGTTCCGCTCGAACAGTCTCGAATGCGATCGTTGACTTTGACGACAGACTGCTGTATACATGCATTCCATGTCTCCACGGAAAGTGCAGCATAGACCTGTCATCCTTCCGGCAACTGCGGAGACTGACTTGGAAGGTCGCAAGCCCCCTGCATCTTGATACTCTGTTTGTCGTCAATCCAGACCAATTGAGCATGTTTACAGACACTGGAGTGGGACTTCGTGAACTGGCAGTCGCAGGCTTGCCCATTTCGGACGACCATAAGCATTGGCGGCCTCAGACGCAGAACCTCTTCCTCTTCATCACGATGGTCTCCACGGCTGCCTGGACGATAGATCGGCCATCGTCCTCACACACCGCCCAACCTCGTTCAGAGTGTCGCCGCCTTCTTCAACACCTCGTTCACAACAGGCCCCGCTAAGCACTGCATGGCATCTCTGACTGGTGACGGGCACAACGCGTTCCGCGGGCGGTGCACGTGGCGGAGATATCGCGGAACCTCATGTTGCAAGGCGAGCCCGATCGGAAGACTGATTGGTCTCGCAGCCTGGGCACAAGACGATTCCAGGCAACGTGGATCGAGCGGTTGGGGTCGCTCAGCGCGTCAAGCATGGTCAGCCAAGCCTCGAGTTTTGGGGCACGGCAGCAAGGTATGCATGGCACAACTGGGACGCGCTGGAAACGACGGCAACGCGCAACCTGAACCCTGGGGGACAAATTCAGAAGTGTTTCCAACCCCAGGGTTGAAAATGGCGCTAGCACTACCGGGCTGGGCTTGCGTCGAGGCCATGTCCGATCATGCCCTGGCAGTTGGCCCTCATTTGGCACGCTGCGGGTGGGTGTAGGGGCAAAGCAGTGGCCTCTGGCGTGCCTTTTGGCTGTGTGCAAGTGAATTTCACTAAAACGCATACAAAGTCAAACCCCCGCGCTATTGCAGCTCTTATTTCACGGATGGCCATCCATAACAAAGCCCCGATCTTTACACGACGAAAATCCCCATTCATGGCCCTTTTCTAACATGCACTTTGCTCTGTACCGTTCGTGTAGTCTTTCGCTATCCCTGCATTCATTTTTTAGATGCCTCCGTCTCGTCTCTACAAATGGCCCGGCCGTGCGAGCCCCCGACCGGCTGCTAGCGAGCCGCCCGCCATTTTCACCGAGTCCCCGCCGCGCCTGACCTTGACCCTCACCCGCATCCCACCTCCGATGCTAATGGTAATATTTAATCCTGGTCCAGATTCGCTTGATGTACTTCTGCCCCTTTCCCTCATTTTCTTTTTCTCGGCTCTGTCGCGCTTCGCGTTCTCAGGCGTCTGGCTACACTGTCCGCGTTATTCGTTGGGATTCTAAACTGACGTCATCGTCTCTGACGTCATCGTCTCTGACGTCATCGTCTCTGACGTCATCGAGCCCCATGAGATCGAGAGGTTGTGCTTGCCACTGACGGCGGGGGTGGTGGCGCTCCTGGCGGTAAATTTTAACGTCGTTGGTCGGGTCAACGAGCGCCACTGCCACCAATACCTGAAAACGAGCGTCAACCCAGCATAAAACCGCGAAGATTCCCTTGTTGCGCAGGAATTTCACCCCATTGGTTGCAGCGAATGCCAAGGTCCACACTGAGCGGTCCGCTTTTGACCAGATTCAGCCACAATCATGACGCACAAGCGGAAGAGGGACGCAGATGACTCTGAGGCCCACGCGATGATACGCTCCAGGAGGACAGCAGGATAGTCATAGGAAGCGAAATCTCTACGGACAGATTCCATACCACCGGCTTGGCCGAGTCACCCTGGGCCAAGAGTACAGCCGATCGAACAAGTTTCCTACTCAATCGGATGGAGCAGAAGCTGCAGGATGACACCAGGCGACAACTTCTCGCAGTCCGAAACTCAAACATAGCCATTGCGCTAAACGTGGGACTGACCTCGGTCGTCCAACGTCAACCAGAAAGGTGAACTTCTGGTGAATAGCATTTCAGTGCGCAACACCTAATAACGGCTAACTGCAGGATCACGAAGACTGCAACCTAGAGATTTATGACGAGAATACCTGCGGCCGCGGTCGTACTTTGTACTTGGGTGCGGCTGATCAAGCCTCTTGCTATTGTGGTAGAGGTGCGGCGTCGTCTCTCGAAAATTAAGTGGAAGTCTTGCACCACGTAACACATTGCGGATACGGCTCGCCATGTGCACCGTCCGGGACGGTTTATCACATGTAGTATGACTGTCAATGCGAGGCCGCGATCACAACTCGATGTGTAAGCAAGGAGTGCTTCCTTCGGTATTTGCTTACCGCGTCCGCCATGAAACAATAACAGTGACTGAAGCCCAAATGGGGCCAAGCTTACCTTATTGTCGCGGTAAAACCATAATATGGGTTTGAATCTCTGATTCTTGATCGCCTGCGGGATCACTGTGGAGATTGGACAGTCGGTGTCAGACTGCCTTTCACGAACCTGGCATGGTCGTCAGGAACTGGAGAACGCGCAGCAAGGCCTCTGCGTACCGACATCTAAGACTTTGGGAGCCGGAAAGGCCAGCGGTATCTCTGATCGGCTCAGAACAAATTGCATCGATAACTTGGGAAACAATACAAATTTAGCATGCGCCACAGAGGAACTGGGTGGGCTTCACCATCGCTGACCATCTGATCTTGGCATGAACACATGGGGCATGACTGAGGACGACTTGCTGGGCGGACACGCGCAGGCAAGTATCTGAACCATTCGACCCCAGTAGTAGCGCCGTTGGCGCGTGGCACAAGCTTTGGTTCAATCCTGCGGAAACTGAGTGGCCCCTTCCAGAGGTCCTCAGCCGCTGCCTGCCGGCCTCCTGCCCGATTCCACAAACAGGCAAGCCAGCTAGGTTCATCTTCGCAGATACCATTGCAACAATTCCCATTTCCGGTCGAGGTCACATGTAGCGAGTATGAGCCCCCGCTTGATTCTTGATTAATGCAACATTCTCGTCATCATTTAATCTGTAGCCCACGCCGGTCTGTAACTTCTGTCATCCTCACTGGTGTCGCGACACATATTCGCAGCGTCCATTCCTCCACCGCCTGCGTTCGCATCCTTTTCCGCCGCGAATTATTGCTTCAACGTTTACGTGAAGGTGCAACCCAAGAACAACGGGCCGACGTGATACGTACTACCGCCCGCAGTTTGGCCATTCTCAACAGACTCCCTTGGCAATATGGTACTTCGAATCAATTGTAAAGCTGCCTCGGAAAATGATCTGGGCGTGAGCAATTCGCCGAGTCCTAACATCCGCCTACTTGCGAGAATCTCGGAGAGTATTGCATCTCGCGGTAGGTTCTTTTTACTTACTTATATATCCCCTCGCATCTCACCCGCTAAGCAGACCGCGTAATGTCCGAGCAGCGCGGCCGGAGGCGAGAGGAGAAGCCTGCTCTTTCAAAACGCCAACAACAGAACCGAGAAGCTCAAAGGTCTGTGAGCTCGTCTAATTACGGAATATTGGAGTATTGATAATGACGAGCTTGGCAAATAGAACCCATCGTGAAAAGAAGGAGCGTTATATCAAGGCGATCGAGGACGAGGTCATCCGACTCGCCGATTTATACAGTGTCGTCCGCCGCGAAAACGAAGAATTGCACATCAAAACGCGGCAGCTAGGAGAGCTGTTACTTTGCGGTAGTGTTAATGACAGTGATGACGGAAGTCCCTCCACAAACACGAATTACAACCCGTGGACAAACATATTCTACGACGACAAGTATTCGGGTCTTCTTGCTGGTCCAATGCGCGGCTAGTTAACTACTTGAAGTGTATTTCAGGTACAAAAATCGTGGCAGAATGAGCACTGGGGTTGTCCCAGTATCGGAGTGCCGAAGTTGGTGGGTGATGGCGTCCAAGGTTGGGTGGCGACCGAAAATGGGCGGCGCGTCAGGGCGCCCAGGATTTTGTGCAGAGACAATGTGTTGAGAGAACATTGACGACTATTATTTAAGACGGGTACATTCTCGAGTGTCCGAGTGAGCCAGCCACCCATCTCCCGTTGGACATTCCCGAATGCATTGCGTCTTGCAAGCACGATGTAGTCTGGCAGCCAGAGGTGGGCAAATGGCCACCTGGATGGCATCAGGGATGTGTGACTTCACCTTACACTGCGGCGGAAGACAGGTCAGCTTTGCGGCACTCTTGTGAATCACTCAATCCTTCGTCACAGACTTCCGTCTGCTAGAGCAGTAAGCCATGATCGCAGCTCCGCGTTCACCTTTCGAGGCTCTTCTCGCCACAGCCAATGCCCAGCGTTAGGTAGTGTAACTACCCGGACAGACAGGTCAAACCACTTGTAGAAGCCGTCAAGCATCTTATCTGAGAAGTACGGTTCTTGCATCCCCCAAATAATGCAGCATGGCATAGAATAATGCATACTTGTGGTATCCACGTCCTGGCCGTAAGGAGGTGCTGGAAAGTTCTTCCGAAAGAAGTAAAACATTCCCCATTCGGGGGATTTCTGAAGATAATCCCTAATTTTGGCACGATAATTCGCGTCTGGTATGGTACGGACGACATGGTCCAAGTCGTATTTGTCTCCAGGTTCATGATTAATGTATTCCAAGGAATACCTGGATAACTCTTGCTGTTCTTCGTCGTGATGAATAAGATGCATCATGGTGCCGAGGATTGGTGTGTTGAATATGACAAGGCCTAGCACTCTGTTCGGATGGAGGAATGCTAGTTTCTGTACCGTAATACCACCAACGTCGCCGCCGGCAAAAACAGCCTTGTCGATTTTGAGATGATCCAACAGCGCCACCATGTCGCCCGCCATGATAGTACCTTGGTACGCATCCTCGTCCAGCGGGACGTCACTGGGCGGATAACCACGAAGTGTTGGCAGTATTACTGTGTGATCGGCTGAGAATTCTCCGATTTGCTCCGAGAACGTCATTTCGTTGTCTGGGTGGCCGTGAACGAAGATCAAAGGAGGCCCTTGTCCATAAAGATGGTAGTGTATCTTCACTCCATTGGAACTGAAGAAGTGGGAGTTCTGGTTCATAGGCATTTCGGCTACAGAAGCGTGCGACCTCAACAGATGCAATATCAGGGATTTTCTGGCAGTCGCTCCGTTGTGTGGCTCCGTGTTGTAAGATATACCACACTTGCATGGGGCGCAGGTAAGGAGAAACTTCCCCGGGGCCCGGATTTAGCTGGTCGTCACATTTCTCTCACTACTAGTCACTGGGAGAAAGGATCTGGCCACCGGAATGCTCGGATACTTGTGCAGACGCCTTCGTGTTGCTTGATAAGTTGAAACGGCGGCCCTCGCCCTGTCGCGGCGTATCAAATAGGTCTCTTATGAATTGTAGCCCCAACTAGAGCATTTTGAGGTATATGGCGGAGTATCGCCAGACACAAGGGCTACGGACCATTGGACCCAAGCGCCCTGCCAAAGCTCACCCCTCCACAAGTGGGGCGGTTGTCGGATCGGTGATCGCAAGTCGGCAACCTCGGATCAATAGTGTGGCGGAACGGATCGATGCCGGCGGCAGCAGAAACTTTCGAGTGGGTCAAGACCCAGTTCCAGACCACGCTAACTTGGGATCTGCAGGCCTGCAGTTAGCCGGTCCACTCAGCATCCCATGCCAACAGGACTTTGTGCTGTGCTGACAAAATCGTAGCAACTTTATACAGTATCTCGACGTATCTCGACAAGGCTAGTCTTAGAAGCTAGGACAACGTGGCGTGCGAGAATTTGCTACTTGTCTCAGGCATGGCAGCTAGGCGATGTTTAGTGGCCCACCAGCTCATCGGGAAAGGCCTGCCGCCCAGGTTACTTCAATAGTCTCTTTGGCGCCGAAAGCTGCCTTAGGTGGGCTCGTTTCTCCGCTGATAGATCTGGGATCCAACTTGTAGGTGCATGAGACGGCGTAGAGCACGTGATTGATTGCTCAGCGGGCACAACTACCCTACCGGAAACTACGGACAAAGGTTATGGAGGCCTGACCCACGTTCAGCCGCAGGAAAACCTCGGCAAGTACTGTATGCCGGAAAGGAGCCCGACAGGTGGGGCTATGCTATGATCGAGCGACAAATTAGCTTGTAAGGTGGACGTACGAAAGAGGAATAGCAGCCCTTTCCAGTCACAACGTACTGGCTGTGGACGTCAGGTATGTACAGTCCGCGTGAGTGAGACTCGGAAGCGACGTAGCTGACGTAGACGTGTAGCGTACAACTATTTATGGCCGCCAGCACAACATGTTGGGAAGCTTGGCGTTGTCCTAGAGTTTCACAAAAGGGGTTGAAACCACTCAATGACCTGCAAAGCAGCCCTACAACAGTACAGTCTACTACAGTTGTGACTATGGCTCAGACCATCTTAGTCACAGGTGCGTCAGGGTTCATCGCCGCCCACGTAGTGGCCACCTTGCTTCGCAGGGGCTACAATGTGCGAGGAACAGTTCGCAGTGAGAAGTCTGCGGTGGAGGTCTTCCGGACACATTCCCAGTATCCCGGTAGATTGAGCACAGCTATCGTGCCTGACATGGCCGCTCCAGGTGCGTTCGATGAAGCTGTTCAAGGTGTCGACGGGGTTCGTTGGTCCAGCCCCTGGAAGCAAAATATGTGACTAATGGGACTAGATCATACACACGGCATCACCGTTTATCCTTGGTGCGAATGATTTCGAGACTGAGCTGTTCCGACCAGCCATTCAGGGCACAGTGTCCATCCTTGAGGCAACCCAGAAACACAATCCAGGGGTATCTCGGATTGTCATCACCTCCTCGTTTGCATCAGTTTTAGATCCAAGTCAGGGCAAGAGGCCCGGCTACATTTACACCGAACGAGACTGGAATCCCGTAACGAGGGAGGAAGCGGGTTCGGGTGACGGCGTGGCGGCGTATCTTGCCTCGAAAACATTTGCAGAACAGGCCGCTTGGAACTACGTCAAGGAGAAGAAGGTAAGTCCAAAAAGCGGCCCAAAATAATCATTCTGCACTAATGCGTAACGAGCCGAACTTCGGTGTGACCACATTGCTGCCCCCTATGGTATATGGACCGGTGATCCATCATATCAACGACGCGAAATCGCTTAATACGTCTTCGAATGACATTTACCGCCTTATAAACGGGTCTGAGAAAGAGGTTCCTGAAACTTCTTTCTGGGCGTTCGCTGACGTCCGCGATCGTAAGTTGCAGAATGTCATATAAGGGTCATGTATTAAACAAGCTTAGTCGCCGAAGCCCATGTCCTTGCACTGGAGAAGCCAGCGGCGGCTGGGAAGCGGTATTTGATCGCAAACTCTGCATACAGTTACCAGCAGGTCTGCGATATAATTAGGGAGAACTTCCCGCAGCTCCGCGAGCTGACACCAGCGGGCATTGCTGGGAACCCCCTTCCTCCGGTCTATAAGTTGGATACCTCCAAGGCAGTCCAAGACCTTGGTGTCAAGTTCAGATCGCTTGAAGAAACCATAGTCAGCACTGTTGATAGCCTTCTGCAGGTAGCCAAGTGAAATATGTTGGTTGTGCGCTACGTTAGCCGCGCTTTGTCTACATGATGAAGACATGGAGCTTTAAAGAACTTTAACACGCCCGTGACTGGAACTTGACCAGATCTAATGCGCAAACAATAGATCAAGGTTTTGCTTTGGTCCTGTCGTCGAGTTGCCTTTTTTCATTAGCCGACACACTTTCGTGGCGGAACCTGCATCCCTCGGATACTTGGCACAGGAAGCTAGGGCTCCCAGCTTCCAGTGACACGGCTTCACTAACGCGGACAGAAGAGCATTATTGCAGCAAAATTCTCTACTAGTCAACGAGGCTCATAGAGAAAGACATGACGGAGCACGAGATAAGACGAAGGAGTGCAAAACAGAACAAAACTTTGTGATGCGAGCTTGAATCCACTAGATCTGACATGCCGTATCGGCATTACAGCGACCCGTTTTCCGCAAAAAGTCATTATCGTAACTCTCTGTTTACCTCCCGAGGAGCTTGCAGCCATAACCAATGCCCGGCATTCAGAAGTGTCAGACAATTTGCTCCACAGGGATCACAGTTGGCATCGCGCTAAATATTGAGTGTTATCTGGAAGAGCTATTTGTGAGCACACGACAGTGCGCTGCTCTATATACACAAATGAAAGATTTGCTTTTTCGCGCAGAGTCCCGTGGTTGAATTTGGTGTACCGACATATGCAACCAGTGTTCAAGCTTTGACATCAGCGAAGACAAAACACAACGCATCCAGGCGCTCGACCTTGTTCCACGGATTATTGCATCAGTGTCCGCGGACACATATTCTGAGTGCAGATGTTATGCGACATGAGGCTGGCTCTATCATATTCGGGTTGCACGCAGCTCATAATTGTATAGCACGATGGCTCAATGTTCAAGTTGTAGTCAGACGGCCCAAGTAAAAAGTCTTACCACATTCGCGGCAGCAACAGCACTACGCACCGACAACTTGGCACTCATGTTTACAATTGCGCTGAGACTTCAAATGAGAACTCCAAATGAGCAAGAACGTCCTCCCCTCCCGCGGATGCGGCCTGTATCAGATAGGAGGAAGATATCACCATTCAGTGCTGGGGAATTCCAGTCAGCAGTGGATTCAAGGAGTTTTCCCAAGGTGTATTCCTCACACCGCAGCTGGTGCAAGAGCAGCTATTGCAGTTGCCGGAGCAGGAGCACTTCGAACATTCGCTGTCATTCCGTCAGCAGGGAAATTACTGGAGAAGTAAGGCTGCTTTCGCTCGCGCTTCAAGCGCCTTATACATATACACCAGGGAATTTCTCTGGATGCACTTACCAGGGAGACATGTTGGTATATGCTATGGAAGCAAAAACTCAGGTGACACTAGCGACTTTGTTCCTTGTCAAGGGAAGAACGGAGCAGTTTGGAAGCACTCGCGCCCACGGTATTATATACTCCAGCACCCCGCATTGGTGTGTAGATAAATCACGGCCGTGCCCGATTTACACACTGCATATCATGCCGCCACACCGAATGCTGCTCGCATTCGGTGATGCCACGTACTGCTCGCGGGCGCACTACCAGTCCAGGTGGGTTGCATCAGCCAACCAGCGGCTCTCAAATGACCCCCGGTCACCCTCACGGGAACTTCCCCGCTCACCGGTGTGCCGCTCAGCTTCTAAGTAGGGTAACATTTTGGTCCTGATTGGGCCACGGAACGCACTCCGTCGGATACCATACACCTGCGGCTTGATGATCTGAATGCAAATATCAGGGCTGTCCTTGACTAGGCCCATGCGGTGCAATTTGTAATATCACTTCCCAGGAGACGGATGACCGGGAAGACGCGGCCCAACACAGTTGAGGTATGGGGCGGCAGAGATGCTCAGTGGGATACTTTGTCACACGCCGAGGCCTTACTGTGGTAGCTGGAGCTCACACTAGATGACTCTGAGTTGCATGCCCCAAAGCCTTGCCACAAGCTACGGACGGCTGCGAGGCCGCCCGACTAGGGAAGGTAGTAAGTAAAACCGCTGCCGTGTCAGACAGTTGGCCACCCGGACCACAGTCGGCATCGTGTAATTGAAGAGATTAATCTGAAGAGCTGTCTGTAAGCGCCCGATAAGGCGCTGCTCTTTAAGCACGAAGCAGAGGTTATTGATTTGTGGCGCGGGATCCTTCCAAATGAGGCCGCTGCTCCGAGTTTTGCAACAATGTTCGAGCTTTGATCTCAATTAGCCCGTCCAACGTGTTACACCGCATAGCCCCCAGAGTCCACCTGTCGAGGTTCACCCGCAGCTTCAAATGTTCCATTGGGAAGAAGCCGAACTCCTTGCGCCAAGCTGTAAATCGGCGGGACCCAGGTTAAGTTGTGGCCCAGTGATCCGATGTAACTAACGGTTGAGTTGCTGTAGGCATACTCAAACGTCGTGTTGCTTGGCCTCAGCTGGTTATGCAGCCGAGGTTGCGCCAGGGCCTGAGGTACCGTCAATCCCGAGTCCAGCACGTGGATTAAATTCTGAATAGTAGCTGAGATGATGCGGCTGCCTCCCGCTGCACCAATAGCGTAGTACAGACGGCCATCTGGGTGCTCAACAATCACGGGCGAGATGGATGACAACGGCCGTTTGCCGGGCATAATAAAATTGGCTTGGTTTGGGACATAGCCGTAAGAGTTGTTTTTCTCAGGGATGCTGAAGTCGTCCATTTGGTTGTTCATGACTACACCTGTTTCTGGAACCATGAGGAGCGAGCCGAAGTGAGTATTGATTGTAGTAGTCAGTGACACCGACATACCACTCGCGTCGGCAGCGACCATATGCGATGTTCCGGGAGTATCGTCCGCCAACGTGTTATCTGGGTCATACCAGGAAGCGTCTTCTGTCTTAAAGTCGGAGATCTTGGCTCGAAGCTTGTTTCCTGTGTCAGGATTTACCATGTTCTGTGTATACCCTGCCATGCCGGATACGAAGTCGGGGTCCCCCAACTTGCTGCGCTGCCCGTATGCGAACTTCATGGCCTCAATGAGGCGATGTGCGCTTTGGTTAACTTCCGCCGGGTTGCCAAAGTCGCCATATCCGCTGATGGTGTTGAGCGCGCTCAGCGCGACCACTCCGGATGACGGCACGTTGGTACTGGTGAGCTTATACCCACGGTAGTGCATGGATACGGGCATGCGATGCGCAACTTTGTAGGTCCGAAGGTCCTCGAGTGTCATTGTGCCGTTGGCCGCTTTCAGTGCGGTGATGGTGGCATTGGCAATACTGCCCGTGTAAAAGGCATCAACGCCTTGCTTGGCGATGGACTCCAGTGTCGTACCATACCGCTGCCGCGTCATGACCTCCCCAAGCCTAACTCTGTAGCCCCGTGGCGCGAAGTCAATGGCCCAGGTTGGGTCCTCCGTCAGGAAAGATTTAGGCGACACGCGACCCATGGCCTGGATGAGGTCGCCAGTCACTGTGAAGCCTTGACGAGCCACATTGGCGGCGGGCATCACGACGTCCGCCCAGGGTAGCCGACCATACTGACTGTGAATGTATTCTAGTCCTCTGAGTTCCCCGGGCACGCCGCTGGCAATTTACCGTCTAAAATTAGCTCAAGTCGCGGTGTTGTGGGCAGTCAATAGAGACTAGGGTCATTGAGTACGCACCTTGCGAGGCCACCGTATACACTCCCGTTGAGATTGCCCTTGAACATGTCCTGGTATGCGGCCTTGGGGGCTGTGTCCCTGAAATCCACAGACTCGTATGAGCCATTACCATGGCGTACGAGGGCAAATCCGCCGCCGCCGATGCCACTGTGGTACATGCTGACAGTACCGACACAAAGGACAGTTCCCACGATGGCATCGACGGCGCTGCCGCCCTTCTGCAGAAGATCCGTGCCGATGCGGCTGCATACGCTGCTCTGCGAGGCTACGGCGCCGAGCTTGGATGAAGACCCATTAGTAGAGGGCTCCTGTGCCAGAGATGCCGGAAACAAGTTCGTCGCCAAGAGCAGCCCAGCCGTTGAGACAAAATTGATGGTGTTTAATGGCATCGCAACAATCTTTTGGTCGTGTTCAAATTTTTTGTAGAACAAGCTGCACCGACCTGTCAGAAATTGCAGAGGGTTTTACTGTACTAGGAGCCTGCCAAAGTCACTGCTCGCCTTATATGTCGTACGCAAGCCTCACACATGAAGAACCGGTGAACATACCCAGTCGGACAATTTCCAAGGTACACTCGTCTCCTAAGATGTCGGCTTCCCCGGAGCTGCCTAGTACCGTGCAACGCCACGCCTCCCACAGGGGCGTTACGCTGCCTAAGTCTATCTGCATGTAGCTTTGGCAAAATCGCAAGCGGCCGATCCCATTGCATCACCCGTTATGGGTGGCTGTAGGTGGTCCTATGACCGGGAAAGACCAAAGCGCACTGCGTTTGGTTGGACACAAATCACACAGGGACGGATGTACTGCGTCCGCCACGGATACTGAGCGCTGTCACGTCTACACCAAGACACCTCAAGGAAGCTTGTTGCCTCGTTCCACAGCCGACGAATCTCAAACATGTCACGGGATTGCCGGACACGATGTCTGAGTTTGACCATCTGCAATGCAGTTCCCAGCCACAGGTCGCAGTAGTTCGCGTCCGCAACCGGACTCTTCTCATATTACTCGACAGAACTCAGCGGCAGCGTTCCGTTGACGAAAAGGGAAAGATGGCTTGGAATACGTAGGCATTTACAGCTCAACCATCACGGCGCCGTGATTTATCAACCGGGTCGCCAAGTGAAACCGCAAGTACAATTGACACCCGATGCCTGCAGGCACTTAGATGTTTCACTAATTTCTACGCAACATTTAGCCTAAGCTACATCCTGGTTTGCAGGTAGTTACGGTCACGGAGCAAATGACGTATTCCCCCTGTGTCCTGCACACCGTACTCGGGCAGACCGGAGATCACAAGGGCTCTAAGACCGCGGCCGGCTCCCATCCGGGCCAAAACTCATTGCAATACGAGGCGGTGGTCTACCGTATATGCACCACACTAGGGAGGCTGACAGAAGATGGCGCCAACGTAGATCTGGTTAAATGCCAACGAATTATCGTCCGACCTCTTTGCTGTTGCTCATATCATGCATTGCTTACCACTTGCCCATAGCCCGAGTCGTATCTACTTTGACCCTCCTTGGCTTCTGGACGTGTGGGCTGCAGATACTCAGATGAGAGGCCCCTATACTCTGCTACAGTGGACCAGCCTGACATCAAAGCTGGAGAAAGCACCTCCAGAGGCGTTGGACTGGCCATATTCCTCACCTAAGTCCGTCGGCAAGTTTCAGGCTGTACGCCAGGCTGGGTGGTTCTTGGATGCCGCGAGGATATCTGAGGAGATTTGGCTACAAACAAGAAGAATTCCCAATGTAATTGTCGACCTATCAGAACGTCTCCAGAGCCGCTAGTCCCGCCGTTACTTTTGACATCGGCAGCGAACATGAAGGGCGTTGGTATCGGACGAGGCTACCGGGCGCCAGGCCTATTCTTCGATACTCGGCGCTGTCGCGGTGCAAACCCCAATCTGTGAGTCTATTCGGATAACTCAGTGCCCTACCGAGGCATATTCGCTGCGGCTACCCCGTATTGGATCAGTTGGATCAGCCATATGGATGAATCAAATCCTGGTGTACTTAGAATGCTTCCTCCACGCGCCACCATAGCGTTGGATGGCGATTGGCACGAGAGCTAAAAGGAGATTGAGACTGGCAAGTACCAAAAACCCTCGACCGTAGCCAAATTGTTCCACACCTGATGCCATCAAAAGTGGTAGAAATGCACTAGCCAGGCATCGCAGAACGATGACACCTGTCAAAGCGGATGCTGAGTGCAGCCCGGAGGCGTCCACTACATACGCCATAAGCGGTAGGATGACCAAAAGCAGCGAAAATCGTATGAAGATGACGGACGCGAGAAAGAGAGTGAGAGGTAGCCTGTACTCAGCACACCAGCCGTATAAAGCCACAGCAGGAGGTAAGGATAACGCGCCGACAATGGCCATAGGCAACCGATGTTCTGGCATCCCTACTCCTCCGTTGGCCTCACGGAGCTTGACATAGGCCCTGTCAAGCCCTAAGTTGCAGATCAAGACACTGATAAAGGATCCAAAGCCTTGTCAGAAGGCGTCAGTGTCGAAATTGCAGTGTACAGCAGCCCAGGTGTGTCGTTGCTCTTGCTTACCATTTGCGACAAAAGCCGAGCCAACCGCCGCCGGCGATAGCCCATAAACATCTCCCAGGATGAGTGGAAGCGTCACCGAGAGTACATAAATTTGAGAAAAGACGACCGAGCCGAAGAGCGCAAGGCTTGCTAGAACACCTGAGCCATAGAGCACTTTGAAGGGCCGTAGGATAGACGACCACAACCTGACTGAGCTCTTCCCGAGGTCGATGCCTGCTGCGTCATTATAAACACGCTCGCTTCCGGGTTGCGTACGCCGTTTGGACACTCTCCGGCGAAGAATGACGATACTATATGTCTCCTGGAAATATGTAAGAAATGCAAATCCGCACGCTGCCGCGAGCGCGACGCAGACCCAGAGTACGCATCGCCAGCCCAGGCTCTGCGAAAGTAAGCCGCTCAGGGCAGGTCCGACGGTACCACCCAAGAGAGGCGCGAACATGATCAGACTGATGGCGGTGCCTCTTTGATCAGGCACGAATATGTCGCCTACGATGGCGGGATTAAGGACGTTGGATGACACGGCCATGCCGGTCATCGCGCGCGAGGCAATGAACAACGAGGTACTTCGGGAAACAGCGGCGCATATCGTGGCGAGGATGAAGACGGAATTTGCAGCATTGATGATCCGGTGCCTGCCGATGACCTCCGATAGCGGCCCGATGAAGATAGGCCCGGCGGCTTCCCCTAGCTCCCAGATCGTGATCGGAAGCACGGAGGCGGAGCTGGACGTGTTGCCGCCCTCTAGTTCCTCGATGATGTGACGCGCCACTGGGATTACCGACATGCAGTTGAAGGTCCTATCGTGTAAATTGTCAATTGTCAGCTTCGGCTGCACCTTAACCCGGTGTGGCTGCTGATATAGCTACTGTACGTACACCGTAAAGCTTGTGAGGGCCAGCAAGGCCACAATTCCCCATTTGAAGCGCGGAGTCCAGTTGAGTGGATTGTCTGGATCGTCATTGGAACTGAAATCAGCGGTTACAGGAAGTCGCTGGCCGTGAACCGTCTCCCGCTGTGGCGGTCCCGCCACCAGCAACGGGGCTGTCTCGTCGGCAAGATTGGAAACCATCGTTCTTTGGAACGCCCCGAACGCTGACAGGCAGTTCGTTGACAGGCAGTTCACCGTCGAGTAAGAAAAGAGCAGATCAACTACAACAAACGGCTTACTGTTGAACCGCTTCGTCTTCAAGCCACGTTCCTTCAGTATTATAGGTATTGCTAGGTTCAGGAAATGCTACGCGAACCCGCAAACGGAAATGTCCGGAGATTCCGAGGTAGATCTTCGATGGCTGTGTCCGTCAGCCGGTCGTCGTCACACCCTCCATTACAGCGCAGTGTCGGCTCTTTTGGCCCGTTGTACCGGTGAGCTGTCCCTAGCGTAGTACGAATTTGCAACTGGGCGAAACATTGTCTCACATCAGCGGCTTCGCCGCTTCTGAACCCCCCGGCCGAGCGGGGCGGCACAAGCACTGAACCCTTTACGACATCAGGGTTGCCGCTGCACTATGTCACTGGTCACAGATCTTCGGTCCAAAGGCCTTGGACAGTCCACCATGGTCCCGGAATGAACAAGGGAGGGATGTGAAAGGGTGTCAGTTCCAGCCTCTCAACAAGAACCCCATGAGCATTGGTGGCGTTAATTCAAGAGTACAACTAGGCTCCAAGCTCGTCGTAACCGGCGACGGAAAAATGAAGGCAACGACTCCTAGAGAGATTAGAATGTCCTCGCTGCCCTTAAGCCTGATCACTCGGGTCAGGAAACTCCTTTCACAGTTTCCGTCAGACTGGAACCTGAGGGTAACGATCTGACCTGGATACCCATGGCAAGGCAACCTGATCTAGCTCTACAAGCATCACTGTCCTGGGTCGTGTAAGACCGGCAGTTGCCCTTAGCCTGCGCACCGCAGCCTTCGTCATGACACCTAAGAGTGCTTTGCTGCTGCGACTGGGTTAAAAAATCAGTTCGCTACAGAATGGGAGAGGCCGCAGACTGCCACAGTCGCACAATACGGTTGACTGCGAGTGGTCGGTGTTATTCGTCTCCCCTGTCTCCGTTTGGAGGCACCCACAGCGCTAGCTTTCGTCGGGGCTCATGGAGGATTTCGCAGCAAGACCTGTCTGAGTGAAATTCTCTTGGTTGTTAAAGACCAAAAGAGAGCAAGGTTTAGGCACACACCATCGGCGCGATCGTTCCTGACGCGGACAAGGGTCGCAAATTGGAGAGTTCCACCGACTGATCCTGGTAATTTCATTGAGGACTGACGGTTAGGTTACTCATCTACGCATGCTTGTCATCACTCACAAGCGCACGAAAAGAGTCAAGAAGTCTTTAATGTTTCGAAATGGGAGAACGTATTGGTTTGTAAAACGCGTGGGCGTGGCACGGAGCGCCTGCAACTGCTGTAATGTTTTGGATTACCTGGTTCGTTTTCCAAGCAAGGTCACCCAACGCTACTTAATTAGCCATTTTTGCAGGCCTGACCAAGTATTGATCTTCATTGCGAATGTTAGCAGTGCTTGACGTTGACGATGACGGATACTTACAAACAGGCCCGGTCGGGGATTTCCATGAAGCCACCTGCTCGAAGTCGGAATGGTCAAATTGCTTCTTCATGCCGTCTGGACCCCATCTGAACCACTTCACAGTGTAAATCTCGTCGCCTTTCGAGGCGTGAAATCCCAATGCGTCGCAAGCTGTGTCTTTGAGGGCACGGATAACCCACTGATGCGTGCATACTGGACCGAGCTGTTCACAGACGCCGAACACCTCCCACTCCTCGGGGCGATACCATGTGTGACCCAGTATGGTGTTCGAAAGAGCCAAGCCATGTTCGACCAAGTTCGGCATGCCAGGGATAGGAGTGTTCAGAGACCTCCAAATCCGCTCCTTGTCAGGGCACCCATCAACCCCGAGCAACATGTAGTCTTGAGGTCGCATGGCATTGCTCCATGTACGGAGGTCCCGGACGGCAACGTCGAATTCGTCGTTGCCGAAGATGGAACCGAGCGACATGTACCAGATAGGCTCAGAGACATCTGTCGCCCACTTCCTAACGTCGTCGAATGTTCCCCAAAGCCCATTGCATGCCACATGTTTGTAACAGGCAGCCTGCAGCTTTTCGAGGTTGCGTTTCAAGGCGAGCTCTGAAAGGTCCAGCGCATAATA
>NW_017264063.1:7103-38823 GCF_001653265.1 Purpureocillium lilacinum
AGGACACCCTTTTCTCATCCCCTGTCGACACCACATATGGACGACACCCTCTTCTCATCCCCCGTCGACACCACATCTGCACAGCACCCTCTTCTTATCCCTGTCGACACCACATATGGACGACACCCTCTTCTTATCCCTGTCGACACCACATTTGCACAACACCCTCTTTTGTTCCCCTGTCGACACCACATCGGACAACACCCACTTCTCATCCCCAGGCCACACCACCTATGGGCCAACACCACCTTCTGACGAGACCACGTTCTGCCCCCTGTCAACACCGTTTCTGGCTACACCATTCTATCTGAGCACGCTGATTCGCTCGCAGCCAAATCCAGCTTCGCCTGCATTTCCGTGGCGCTCAGATCCTCAGAGCCTGCCTCTCTGTTACGGCCCGCTCGGCAGAGCTACCAGCTACGTAGACGTCCATGCGAGATACGCTGTACTTTGCGCAAGGAGAGGTAAGTTTGGATCGTGGCAGAAACTCAGACACAACGTCCAAAGGGATAGTACGTGTACTCGAGAGCTACGAGATGGCATGGCCACAGGACCTATAGATGCTATCTCGCCTCACTTCAGCGAGAGTAGAGACAGGAATATTCATCTCTGAGGTACAACTGCCCCCCACGACGCAGATAAACACTTTTATTGCCTTGCGCTGTTTCTCTGCAATAGTATTGCTACCCGCTTGACGCTGGTGTGGAAAGGACGTCTAGAGACCTGTCCCGAACCAAAAGCTAAGGAATATACCGTCGTATCGTATGTTAGGTCTGGCAGATGCCCCGGGCGCTGAAACAAAATAGGCTCTGAACGATCTATACGCAGTCAGCTATCCGTTGCTATTACAACGGCCTGTGTTTCCTACTCTCAGCTGCACGATTCCTTCCATCTAGCCCGTGATATGCTGGGACAGTGGTAACGGACGACAAGAGCGGATCCGCCGCCCCAATCTTAAAGCCGGGCGCAATTGGTGAAGGCACGGGGGACGGTGGTATTACGACAGGGCCGGTTCCATGGTCGCCGTACAACAGCAGGGGCAGCTGTTGAGCGTCTTCGGGGATTATGTCGTCTTTGTATTCGGATTGCCGCTGCCCAACTCGCCGGTTTGCGGCTGTAAACACCGAAGTCTGAAGCTGACTAGCAGATTGTTCATATCTTGCCTTCGATGAAAGAGACATAGCATTGCTCCCCCGTCAGATTTTGCGTGTTGCGTCTTAGCATTGGAAACACGAGGATAACTCTTGTTCCCCGGACGGGTACCGAGTACAGTATATGTAACGATTGTTCGCCGAAATGGATCAAAACAGCTGGCCGAAACTGACCGCATGGTTTGTGTTGACATGCGCTCCTCTCCTATAGTAACTCCACCTCGCGTGTTACGCATTATCGATACACCTGATTGACCTTGGCATTCTCCACATATTAGAACCCCTTGAACCCTACTACATACAGCCTACATTTCTTCTAGTGCAATAGCTTCCTCTAAGAATAGAGTCTCGACGGCGACAGGGTCTAGATCAAAGGGCGCATGAAGAAGGTACGCAAGGTGTGACCGAGCCACAGTGTGTATAACATCATCCCACCGATCCTGGTCCCAGAATATCGTACCCCAAAAACCGAAGTGATCGGCTAAGAATAGAAGTTCCGGCCCCATAGCCAAGCCCCCAGGTACATTATCGAGGATATCGACATGCTTTTCGTTGAGCGTGCGCCAGGACCGGAAGGCAGTTTCGTCGCCTTGCACAAACGGGTCGTATTGGCAGTATTGAAGAGGCCATCGCCGTGATTTGATCGAACGCAGTATTTCTGCTGTCGTGTCGAAGAACACACCACCAGCTTCAACATGCGTGCTTACTGTCCTGGGCCCAGTTCCCTTTGCCGTGAGCGAGTTGGGCCCGCACAGAAGGTAGTGTATAGCTTCCAAACCTGATGCCAAAATGCCTTGTATTGAAGCGTCTGTTGGCGCGCTGTTGCCATTGGTGATGTGGAACCCAGGCGGAGTGTCGCTTTGAGCGCGGGAGTGATTCCGTCGGACTGCACGCTCAAATACACCCATGATTGCCGCAACTTGATACATCTCCCACGGGGCCATGAAATCTCGCCACATGCAATCCAAATCTCTTTCCAGAGAACCGGCAGGCCGTCCGGTGTTGTCAATAATTGCCGGGTGATTGTGCCAAGCCATAGTCATGATGCCAAACAGATATATAGCTTGCTGCACCCGTGTGCTTTCAGTCGGGGAAGGGTAGCGGAAGCGGGCCGTGCTATACATAGGGTACACCTCCGTCACTCTGGAACGGTCTTCCATGACGAACCGGCACAGTTCTCTCACGATCTTGTTGAGGTAAAGTATTTTCCTCGTCGATGATGCCGCCAGGGAGTATTGGCAGTCAAGCTTGCGGCAGCTTTCTCTGACAGCGGGAAGGCTCTCAACGCTCGCTCTAACGCTCGCTCCAGTTGCTGGTACCTTCGTAGAAGACTCTCTTCTGCTAGAGAGAAATTGGTGCACAATCGCATGCATGTAGAGTCCCGGGCCTAGTTTATTCTGCAGGACTTCAGTCGTTATGAAGTTCTCTTGCCCCAAAAAAGTCCTGTACAAGGCAGTATGGGCTACAATAGCGTTTTGTAGGGAGAAGAAATCTGGCAGTGACGCCAGGCATAATGCTCCAATTTCTGGGGGAAGCGATGCAAGAGACATCAGTGCTCGGCGGCTTCAGGGAGAAGGCACGCTCAGCGAGCGGTTTAGTCCCAAGAGACCTTCAGGCCAGCAAGTCAGGTCGCAACTTATGCGATATACAGGTGGTACTTCGGGGTGTGTAGACAGACGTGGCTGGAAGGCGCTCTTCATTGAGAGGCCTGCCAGAATGAGGGGTACGGTTAGCCTCGTGGGGGATACAGTACTTATATACTTATATGTCGTGCGTGGTTCGTCCCGCTGTTCACGTTGTACCACCCTCCAGGCTGCCAGATTGCCAGCTGTCCAAGTCGGCTCGCTTACCGTGCCACCCAGCCCTAGCTCAGGGCTCTACAAGCGATTGGAAATGCGATTATGGTGACTGCGATTCTAACCCAATGCGCACACGCGAGGTAGGTGAATCACAAAGAAAAGTGAGGTCCAACTGTAGTTGTGGCGGGCCTAGGGTGAATATTCAGGTGCTTACATCGTCGACGGGATGTCGGCGAAGGATTATCATGCACAGGCGGTCTTGCAATACATGAAGTCTTCCAATACATTGCTAACAGTATCACAACACCCGTGGATATATTAAAGCTCTGAGGAGGCCTTTCGTACGTCGCGAAGTGAACAACTAAGTTTCCGCTTCTTAGATTGACTTGTGCCACTACTCTGGGCACAGTCCAAATTTTCCAAGCGACTACATAGCATTGATATGAGCTGCTCATGCTCCTGAATTGTACACGCCAGAGCTTTCAAGTCTGCCTCTTGCGACTTAATTAACTCGTTCTTCTCGCAGAGTGCTGACTTGTGATTGTCAAGTTCTCTTTCTAGAATTCCCTTGCAAATCTGTTCGCATTCTAGATCTTGCGAGGACCGGAGCGCAAGATCCTCCAGCGCTTGATTCCGCAGTTGTGAGTCTGCAAGCTGCGCTTCGAAGAGGCGGCAGAGTTGCTCCCATTTTTCCAGCCCATGGGGCTTGTTAGGCCAATCGCAGAATGCCATAACCTGGCAGATTTCAAAGCCGCTTGCACGACAGCGAGGCCTGATATATCATCTTGAGAGATTGTTTAGGGCATCCGTAGAGCAGATTCAGGCAGTGATGTAGCCATTCGCTTCTCATTGGTTAGACGACTTATAGTACTATATGAGACCATAATCTACTCGAACAGCTCTTCTGTCCTGTCGTACTGCTCTTGGGGTACCACTCTGTCGAGACAGGCCGCGTCCAAGTACTGTTGATGATGCGCCACTTTCTCGATGACTGTTCTGAGTTTCTTTCCCTCTTCCTGTATCTGACCACTAAGAGTTTTCCGCTCGGCCTTCAACTTATTGACCTCGTCTTGAAGCTTCCTGAGAGATTGCCGGCTGTCTTCTTCAAGTTGGGC
Organism: Purpureocillium lilacinum; assembly: GCF_001653265.1. Lineage (NCBI taxonomy): Eukaryota > Fungi > Ascomycota > Sordariomycetes > Hypocreales > Ophiocordycipitaceae > Purpureocillium > Purpureocillium lilacinum. Next base: position 11,169 of record NW_017264063.1, read on the forward strand.
AAGCTCAAAAATGTGCTCGAACGTCCCAGAGCACTGGACGTTGTCCGCAACTGCAAGTGCGGCTCCGCTCTGAAATTTGTCCATCAACTCCTCCAAGGCTTTGTCGTACACTTTGAGAGTAGCAAGAGCGTTTCGTAGCGCGGTCATGCTAATTCCGGCGTCTCTACCAGCAAATTCAGGGCCTGCCTCAGTTCTTGAGAAAAAGAAGAGCGCTAGCTGGATTGTCGCGGAACCTCTGAACTCCATTATTCGCAGTGGTTTCGCAGTGTTAAAGATCGATACACTGGATATCTAGCGCGCTCGTGCCATTTTGTAGAATCCAGTCTATATTCTGCTTCTTTCTGGAGTACAGTACTGTACATTCCTGCGCGGCCACATTGCGTTGTGCCGCAATGGGTGGATCAGAGGTATATACGTATAGGAGAAGAAACTTGACTACCGTCTTAGAGTCCGCTAAGCACCTCCGTCCCCACTGGAGGCTGCTATGTAGATTCTCACAGACACCTACATGCTTGGAACGTCGAAGTAGAGTGCTACCAGCAGGATTGATTGGATTACCGAAGCAGTAAAATACTCCGGCGGGGTTACGAGATCACCCCTCATTGTCCTACGCTCACTCGAGCTCTGCTTGCTAAACTGCGTTTACTGTACAGTACAGTAATGACGAGCGTTGGAAACATTATAGTAGGAAAGTTATATTCTTCCCATGGTGTGAGAGAACTACAGTAGGCACTAAGCCTGGTTGTAACTAGAATCCTCTGGGTCAAACCGTAGGTCCCTCGCTGAGATAGTCCAAACAGTCCACGGCACGTTCTACCTCTGCAGTAATGGCCGTCTCGCATGTGGGTCAAGGCTTACAAACGCTTGGTAATCACCTATCTGCATGCCGTCTGGGAAATACTTGGAGGCGTAATTCTCAATCATCAGACGCTCTTCGGGCAGTGAATTTTGGAGCAGCTTTTCGCAAAGGCTGGCTGCGCTCTCCAGGTCTGTGTGTAGCTGAGACCCCTGGTGTGCGAGTTGTTCGCTTATGCAGCGAAGCATTTGCTGTCGCTCGGCATCGTTGTCACGCAGCTTGACACGCCCAGGGACCGCGCATAGTAAGACAAACCTGCGCAGGCCCCAATCTTGCCGCAAGTTGCAAAGATCGTTCCAAAACTGTCCTTCTTTCTGTCTCTCTCTCATATTTTCCATTTGTTTTCTTGAAATCTTGTGCTGCGTTCCCAAATGTACCCTGATTGCTGCTCGAACCGCCTTGTCGTCTTCCAGAGTTGTTATCTTTTGATAGTACAAGACGCAGCAGTATCTGTAATGAAGGACGCTCGTGATCTTGCTCTTCGAAACCAGCGACCATAAAAGAGCCAAGGAACTTGCGCTGGACACGGTGTTAGCGCGACTGAACCTGGTTGCTTCGTTCAAGATGCCAAGTATATCTCTTCGATCAGTGCTGGCTGCGTTGCTTCGCTCCCGGATTTCCGGTGGCCGGCGTTGTCTACTGGATGAGGATTGGGACGGAGTGCTTGCGTTGCTGTCGGTTTCTGCATGATCGGTACTTGAAACCGAGTCCTGTATGTTGTCTTCTTGTGACAAAGGGGGGGTCTGCAGATGATCAAGACCTCCCCCGCCTGCATTCACGATTGGGCCGTTGAGATTCCGCATCAGTTCATGGCTGATGTCGCCGGCTGTCCGATCCTCAACCGCAGCTGCAGCTGCTAGATTTATCTCGTACATGCTTTCCTCAAATTGACTTGTACTTAGAGCGGCCCTTCGATCCCTGGCGCTCCACAGGTCATTGTCGGTGGGATCTAACTCATCACAGAAAATTTCAATGAGTAATCGTATGCGGAAGTCTGACTTGGCAGCGTCGAACGTTTCCTGGTCTGGACTGGGGCATCCGCGCAACAGACATCGCATTTGCAGCAACATGGCAAGTCCCGATTCTGAAGCTTGCAAGAGACTTGGAGCCATCCTCACCGGTCTGGACAGGGTGTCGATGAGCTGTGGTGCACCAGAATCATTTTCCACCCCACCAAACCAGTGTATGCAATCAACGTAGGCCGTAGCAAAGGACCAGCGGCCACTCTCTTCCAGAAAGGGTGTGAACGTGGGGTGATCAAGCTGACCTGCAGTAAATGGAACTGGTTCCGATGTCAAACGGCGGACAGGTTCTATAGCTTCACCAATCTTGGCACGCAGCAGGGCGAGGTATCTCGCCACAGTCTCATCGCTTATTTCAGTGCCTGCAGCCGATTGTTCGCTGGAAAGATCGGCAGAAGATAGATCATGATTCTGGATAAAGTCCACCCACGTCTCCGAGACCGGGAACAGTGGATCATCTAAGCTCCTGGGTATTGCTGCAGCTGCATTCTCTGCCGCATTTTCGATCAGTGGTATCCCCCAACGCTTCGGGTACCGCGACTGTATAACTCGACATGCGTCAATCAGAACCTCCAGAGATCTGTTAGAAAACACTTCAACAGCTAGCAGCCTAATCTGGTTTTCCATAACTGTCAAGGTTTGCGGCGACTTGCCTGTTCCTCTTATGTCTGCACCTTTTAATGAGGAGCTTGATCCTGTCGAGATTGAAGAGCTAGCGGTAGAAACGGGCTCATAAATTCTTGATGGCGTGTAGCGCCATATGTGGCATTAAATGACAATATGATGGCCCAATACGTACAGGAGTACTGTAATGGCTGCGTTTCTGATCCTTGTGTTCTGCACGTGCTTCGTTCTTGTGCTACTGTAAGTAACATTGATGCAGGATCCAATTGTGTCACAGCATAGTCTATTTCTCAATCTGTAAGGTAAGTACAGTACAGGACTCTATTCCAACAGCTTCTCAGTGCCACCATGGATGAACTACCTGTGGTGGTAGGGGGGCTGCTAGATCATGGCTTGAAGACGTCGAGCCTACCCGTAAATAGCGACGGAGAGTCGCCATGACGGGGTGAAAAAATCTAAGATATGCAGAAATGCTTGATGCGGCACGGTGATAACTTGTTACTTGCTACATATTACAACGCTATGTTCATAATTTCGCAGAGACTTGGGACCGCTCGCTGGGTGAATTTCGTTCGGGCGGCATGTTATGGGGCGCGCTCCTACTCGCATTACCATGTATTATGATGTACAGTACCTGAATATACTTTTACAGTAGGGTATTTCTGTTCATACCGCAAGCCTCAGGACAAGCGACAGAGGCTCACGAAAACTACACCGCGGGACACCTGAAGCGGCAGGGTATAGGTACGCCCACTCGTCAATTGTTCGACACTGAGCGTAAGCTTCGCTTATAATACCCTGTCGGAAAGCACAAGCTTCATTTGTAACGATCCTTGTAGTGACACTGTAGAGGCGCTTTGAGGTATAATGGGTGGCTTCTTTCGCAGACTCAGGAACTCGAATGCAAGAACATAAGGGGGACAATAGTAGTACAGCCTTACCATTGCGCGACGTGATACGACCCCGGAATTTGTGAGCGAGCTTGGCGGCTGCAACGTAGCAATAGCTGTCACAGGTCCTAGAGACACGAGAGTCAGGCTTACATTGTTTGAGGCCGATCTCACAGGTATATTGATGTGCTTGTTTGCTCGTAACCCGGTAAATCATGACAGAATGCACGAACATCCCAAGCTGTATTGTACATCACAATCTACGGCGCTTGTTCCCTCCGCTGGGATCTCTAGGGCATGCCCTTTTCACGCTGCTAGGAACCCGCTCATTGCCCGGTATGTGGTGCATGGCTTGAACATCCCTATGGTCGGCAGTGCCAAAGCCCGCGTCAAGACGCTGTGCCTTGACCAGACCATCAAGAGTAAACGGTGAACCACTGATGTGGCATTCACCGGCCGGCCCCTCGCACAAGGTGATGCTAAACGGGGTGAGCCGTGCCGACACATGGAAGGTAATGTGTTTGCGAAAACCATCCGCGTTGGACGTCCGGTTTCGGAAGCCGGCGGTGACAACTCTAGTGCCGATTTGCAGTGTTGCCAAAAGGCCATCAAGACGATCCATCAGGGCTTTGAAACCCTCAGTTCCGGGCGCGAGTCGACAGAGAAGAGTACCGACGCATTCGTATACGCCATTGACTAGCCTCGGTTTGCCCTCCAACTCGAAGTAAAATAGCTCGGCACGAATACAATGAGCAAGCCTAATCAGCTCGGGCGAGTTTCTAATTGACTTCTTAGCCGTTGCCCCCAAGTACTCGATGTCTTTGATGTTATCTAGGCTAGGGCCGTTGTCGCTGTATTCTATGTCGAAACGGAAGAGCTCTCCAGACTCTCCAATCGACCGGTGACTCAACATTTGTCTCCAAGCTCGGTCGGAGTCTCCCTGCTTCATGAAGGCTCGTAGCAATCTTGCCACAAAAGGGTCGCCAACGACGCGGCGAATTTTGGAGGGCCGGGTGGGTGACTGTTTTGCGAAACCAGTCCCAAGCGAAAGGACAATACTAGGCTTTGGCATACTAGGGAACAGGGCAGCTGCTTCATCAATGGCAATAGCCGCCGGATTATTGTAGGTCAGTCCTCCATCTTGATAGCCAATGCCCTGTATATATTGAGGTGTAAAGTAGCTTGACCCTGTCAGTTTCTTTTTGTGCGATAGAAGTTGGCGACACCTACAGCGGGGCAGCAGTACATCCTCGCAAGCTGAAGAACACAATCAGCACCATTCGTAGGGGGTGGCGGGAGTTACACATAACTACTTACAACTGCCACAACGGTACGCGGTTGATTCCGCATTTTGGTTGCAGCGCATGGTAGTCTTGGATTCGTCAGCGTGAGTCTGTCGTATACCAAATTACGGATACTGCTAACCGGCTTTGTCCTTGCGCCTTCCGACACCATTATAGTTGGTGATGATGTATGTGCTTGCATCAACGGTCGACGTAACAGGCATGCCGATGAATTGTCCCATTTCTGTTGCCATGGAGTGATCCATTATGCTTCGCTTAGAGCCAAATAGCTTCTGTAAAGTCTTCTCCAGACCCTTCGCAGGATATCTACTATCAAGCGCGACCGATAGCAGGAGCTGCCACATTGCATGAACGGGAGGAATCCATGCCAGGGGCAGCTGAGACACTTGACGAGGGCGGAAAACGAGCCTTGCAAGAGCTTCGGATGAAGCAATGCAATCTTCCACTGGCCAGCCGTTAATACACATGCCACAAACACTGATGGCTCCTAGGGTAGTATGTCAGCTGGAGACAAAGAATGATAGGTGCATTGCGTACCGGAGCTGGTGCCGAAAATTATATCGAAATTATGCTGCACTGGATATGGGAGACCAACGCAGTCCTGGATCTCCTGCAAGAAGCCTAGGGGTACACGAGCCCGGGTGCCCCCTCCATCTATGCTCAATATCCGAACTGTGGCAGTGTCGGGCTTGATACCAATCTGAAATCCTACAGTGTCTCGTCCACACAGGAGGCAAAGCTCTAGTCTTACTTTGCCGTCGACCTTGCGTCCAAATATTTTGACGCATTCCTGGCAGATCATATGTGCGCAAGGCAGAGTATACATTGGTCGCCGGCAAAGACAGCTGAGGCACGTGTGATCTGACCGCAAAGCCTCCCACTCATTTCGGTACCGCGACAGCTGCAGCTGGTGCCAGCTGCGAGACTCCATCCCGGAAAGGACCCACTTGTCAAACTGCTCCACCAGGCTTTGTTCCACCCGCGCAGCAAACGCAGATGGCAACACAAGGTGACGTGATCCGTCCTGTGAAAGAACCGCCTCCCGGCACACACGAAGACAGACTTGTCTGTATAGCGTCGCGTACACGAGCCGCGGGTTAAACTCTTAATTTCATTAGCGAAAGCATCTTGTGAGCGTGTGAAGGCGGGACTGACTGTGCATTCCAGGCGGAAAATGGTCGAGGATCATAGTTGATGCTAGTAAAGGGATAGCGAAGGTCTTCAGCGCTTCTACTGTTTGTACACCCTTGAGAAACTCCGCCAGGTGGGTCTGTAGATTGGCATTTACGGGATTATGCCGACGGGAGGCCTGCACGAAGTCAAATACAGTAGGTCGTGCAAGTATCCCCTGAGCAGCGCAATCTAGGAAGCTGAGGAAATGCGTCGCAGAGAATAAGAGACTTTCAGCGCTGCGCACCTTGCGCGCATGCTGCAGCGATGTCTCAAGCGCTTCTCTGAAGCTATCCCTATGCCACTGTCGATGCTTTGTGCTACGCCGAAAATGCCACCAGGACGAAAGGGTGATGAAGGAGATGTTTTGATAGCGACTGTAAAGACTAACACTTGTTTCGGATTGCACGAGATCTTCCAAGCACGTCAGAGCCTCTGACCCGAGGTCATCATGGCTGACGAGGATGAGACTGGGTAGAGCTTGGCTAGTCGATGGTTCTCCCTGGTCTAGCCAAGCGCCCAGCATGCGTGCAACATCGTGTAGGCCTCCAAGGTCGTCCACGAACAGGCATAGAGTGTCTATGAAAGGAAATATAAGACGGTGATAAACCAGGTCTGCTATGTGCGAAGCCTTTGCCTGTCGTGTCCTTGTCCGGTTGGCTGGGAGGGCTTGCTCGACCACCTCGTGGCAACGCGGCCGTTGACACGAAGGCAACAACCTGTTGTGCTTTGGTACGTCACATTCAGCTAGTAAAAGTGGTTGTGTGCTCATCTGGAGCCTTTCTTGATGAACCAGAGAGAGATGCACATCTCCGTGCTTACGATAGCCTTCTGGATTTCTATGATCAATACCCAGTGTCTTCAAAGCAGAGGCCTTGTGTTGGTTGCCGACAAGCAGGACAAGGCTTGGGGTTGCATTGTCTGTGCTATATACATCGTTGAGTAAGCGGACGGGACGATCAGTGACTTGCAAGCTAATTTCATAATCTCTCTTGGAGAGGCGTATCCAACTGGTGTGATTGCAAGACATGGCGTTAACCAAAACAACGCCGGACCCTTGCATGCAGGCAGAGGAGAGTTTATACTCTTGCGCAGACATGCATCAGCCTTAACTGGCTCTACCGGCTAAAATTGGTCCATCCAGATATAACAGGCCCCTCTTGGCCCGCGAGACATACCAGCCGCAGGTGCTCCATGGCGCAGCCGCACGTTAGCAACATGCGTTCGACTCTTCGAATTCTTCACGTTTGCCGGAACTGCAACTATACTGAGCGCAAAAAGTATGACGCTGTCACTGCCGGCTGGCGCCAACTGCTCTACTGCGCCCTTGGACGGAGAGACATCGTCGCGCACGGTATTTGCTCGGATTGCAAAGCAAGACAAAAGAACCGCGGCTCAACAATCATACATGAACATCATCACTACATTCATAAAGATGAGAACAATTGCTCATCTTTACCATCATATTGCAGCGAATTACCGGGCGATAATTTGTTAAACACTGCGCATGGGGAAGTGCAGCGGCCACTGCCGGCAGTAGGGGACATAAAGCCTGGCGGCCACTGAATCTTGTGATGTGGTATGTAGTTCCTGAAAGAGCCGTTGCGGAGGAAGTGATTTGTTTTCAAATAGCTACACCCATGCTAGTTAACTGAGGTGCAGCCTCAAAACCCACATATCAGCGTCAACCGCACGCGCTCAGAGAGTTGCCAAGGCCTACCCTTGGCCATGTGAACATGAGAATGCACTTCCATATTAAATTCTGCCTGCCCCACTGTTGAGAAAGCGAAAGGATCAGTCGCAAGCATGCCATCGAGGAACTGAGAAGGAGTGCATACACTCGCATTATAGGGGGCTGGCGTGGGGATGATCCTGTCCTGAGTCTGCGGTTGCTCAGGTGGTGCTGTGGTTACATCGCCAGTGAAGTTCGGCTCGGAGGGTACATCGGGCAAGTAAGTTGCGGTAGTCGCGCCGATCTCACTATCAAGTTGCATCGTTGGTGCATTCGGGCCATCGAGCATGTCCCAGTCTGCGTCGTCATTTTGTGTCTCTGCGATGATAGTGTCTGAGACAGCCGTTGCGCGCGGTACCGAACCGAGCGACGAGTTGTCATCGATAGTGCTACTGCCGTCTCTCATGTCCAACAATGCCAACGCAGCTCCGTCCTCGACGTAGATGGGCGACGTGGGTTGAGCGTCGCGATCGCTTTCGAGTGCATTCTGGAACTATAGGATGATTAGAATCTGAAACCTCTGAGGAAAATGGTTGCATACCGCTCGATTCAAGTCCGGAAGGCGCTGTCCTTTCGGTACATGACACTTGACCATCAGGCGGTGATGCGTGGGCTCATAGTAAAATGCACCAGAAATGACCCTTGCTTTCCGTCCAAGACCGCAGCCCTTGTTCAGCAAGCTAGGGCCTCTCTTTCGAGCTGCTTCTTTCTCCTTCTTCGTGTGTGCTTTGTGTACGCGGCTAACAGTCATTGTTTTCCGCCGCGCCGTGTAGTACCGTCTAGTGCTGTGCTGCGACAAAGATGCAGGATCAACTGAATACAAGCAGCTTGCGTGAAATGACGCGGGAAGCGTTTTCGGGCGCCAACTATAAGTCCCAGTACGGGCATTTTAGGGAGCCATAGATGACTCCCTACTCACGAGCCTCCCTCGGGGTGGAAGGGCTGTGTATAGGGACAAGAAAGTTACTGTACTAAGGTGTGTTACAGCAGTTGCCGAAACCCACCGCCATACAAGGCGACATTTTCAGGCATTCGCATTCCCAATTGTGTCCATACTCGCTCTAAATCGCGCCCCATAGTACTGTACTGTAACCCAATCGCTCACAGGGCCGTAAAGTACGTACTGTACGGCTATAGAGAACGTACGTCAGGCAGAATGGGTTGGAGAGAAGTCTGCTGTCGACATAGAAAGGGGTGGCCGCAGAGAAGGATGTGTCGAGGGACGAGAAGAGGGTGTGTCCAGAAAAGGATGTCGCCAGCGGACGAGGACCGGGTGTCACCAGGGGTTGAGAAGTAGGTGCGGCCAGGGGTTGAAAAGATGGTGTTGCCGGGGTATGAAAAACATGGTGTGGTCAGTGGTGCCAGGATATGAGCAGAGGGTGTTGTCAGGGGACGAGAAGTAGGTGTTGTCAGGGGACGAGAAGAGGGTGCTGTCAGGGGACGATAAGAGGGTTATGTCAGGGCATGAAAAGAGGGTGTTGCCAAGGGGTGAGAAGTGGGTGTTGCCAGGGGATGAGAAGAGGGTGCCACCAAAAAGGGTGCTGCCAGAAAAGGGTGCCGAGAGAAGGCTACATACAGGTGGAACCAGGATCATGTACAGCCTCCGCGGCCGCAAATGGTAGCGCCATCAGAGAAGGTCCATGGAGCCATGACCGGCACCACTCAATTCGCAGCTGCGACGACACTCTTTCAAGGCTTACAGCACACTTGGTTCGATGATAATTTTAGACTGCCCTGAATAATGACAATCAAGATGCTTACCTGTCTTTCGTAAAGTAGCAGGTCAACCTTTTGAAGGTGAACTATTAGATGAAAGGTGCTACAGCATGTGCTATCATTGAGACGCTGTACAGCCCCTTCGCTTGTGCTGTTCAAGGACCCTCACACAATTACAAGCGATGTTTGCGCCCATCCGTCCTACCACCAAGACTTGTTTTAGACCTTTGCGAGGTTCATAATAGTTACAATAAGAGATCCAATGCCATCTGGTTTATTGGCAGGTGCGAGATAAACTGTGAGAAGCCAGTACACGAAGTCGTCAAGGTGTAATTACTGCCGGCCCTCATGCGTACAACACCATAACCGCATTCAAAGCGTGCAGTCAATGGTTATCTAGCAACACAGGCTCATGTCCTACCTTGCCTCAACTTCCAAATTGCCCACTCACTGAGGAAGCAGAATGTTCCTGCGAGGACGAGACAAGCACCCATAACGCTCGCCGTCGTAATCGCGACGCTAGACCACTGCCCACCGCGTATGGAATATATATTCAACAGTGTTGAACCAAGTCCCATCAAAGAACTCGTAGTTACTGGCCTTGAAATTATTAGCTCAATTCAAAGAATTGGAGACCGGTGCCGTACTAACAGAAAGATGCGTCGGCTCACCCAGAGGTGATTGCTCCGATGCATGCACCAAAGGAATGCCAACCCTAGTGTAGACAAGCCGCAAAATATTGAGGCAAGGCAGATGTAAGGTATTTTATGACTGGCGGTCTGGATATATTTTCCAACTTGCCCGGACTCATCCAGCATGTGTGACCGCTGTATGGCACCGTAAGCGGAAGGAAACACGATGTAGCCAGCTAAGAGAGCCCATGTGCAGGTTCCGGCGTATAGTGAATGCCAAACGTCAACTTCGTTTGCTGCAATTACCATTTCTTTGTACCGTATCGGCAGTGACGAGCACTGGCTCTTCGCTTGCGAGGGCAGGCGATACCCACGTACACCATTTAGCAACATGGAGATAGATGTGTCGTGCAATACTGCAGTGCTTCACATGCGGCAGGACTCCATCCATATAAAAGTGTCGCTAGAAGCCAATTTTAGGCGCACTTTAATACCCAATATGTGCTACATGCACTCGAATAACAGAGCCCTAGCATACATACTGTACACTACGCTTCATCACGTCATTCATTTGGCAGAATCGAGGCATCTCCACCTACTGCCTAAACAGAATGAATTCATATCAAAGGCCAACTTCAAGCGTCTATTCGACAGCCTCGGTCCCCCGGCCTCAGTCGAGCCACTCAGCAGACTCATTTCCGCTGGAAGAACTCTTGCACCGCATATCAATACAGGCCTCGCAGCAGCACGTGTTTACGGTCCGAGCGCTACAGCTCGAAAAGGAGGCTTTGCAGCAAGAGCTGTCCGTCGAACAAAGCAGATTCACTGCCATCTACTCCGCCCTCTCCAGAGTTGGCGAAACAAATCCGCAGATCAACGCATTACGATGTCACGCGACGCGTTGCATTGATAAATGCGAGAAAATGTGGATTGCAAACTGCACGGCTATATAGTGCTAGCAGGGGACACAGGATCTGCTTCTCTGGGGGGCTTGCGGTGTGCAACTATGATGTATACTATATACCAATCTACTACAGACCGAGTTTTTTTAAGCGTGACCGAAGGGAACGTGCGTCCGAATCAGACTCGCCCTTCAAATTCAAGTCCGCTTGTGACTTAGCCGGGTCTGGGGATGGTGCGTTGCTGCGACCTTTCAGGAAGCACTCTTCGACCTGCTTGACAGGGTATGGGCGAAGTACGTTCTGCCCACATTCACACTCCTTGCTTGCGTGTTCAATTTGCGATCGAAGCCCATCTAGGGTGAAAACCACGTCGTCAATAATATCCAGCCATTGAGTGATACCGCTTCCGCCGGCCGTTGAGGAATCTGGTTTGTACTCCTCGTCGTCAGAAGCAATGAACCTTTTCAGACTGCTGTCACTCGAAGAGTCTGTCCCTTCCGTGTCTGCTGATTGCGTCATTTCAGCACTCCTGTCATAGGCACATAGCACACTCACACTCAGAAGAATCACTTGGCTCGCCATCGAGCTCAGCTGCGCGCAACTTTGCTTCACCTCGCGTTGCCATTGCTGCTGTTGTGGAGTAGCGGTTAACACAGCTCGGCAATGTGCTGGCTTCAGCGGATATAAATACTCAACCTGCTCACGCTTGCGTCGCCTGTAGGGCCCGTAAATCTGGCCATAGGTACAATGCGAGCCAGAATCGGCATCGTGACCTCACATTCATGTGCCAGAGCCAGAATTTTACGGTAATGTATGGACGCATAAATTGTAAGCAAGGCACGGCCACAGCCGGGTAACGCCGCGGAAGAACATCCGTGATGTTGCGTCACCAGAATGTCTCAAGAAATCCAAAAGAACGAGCACATGGAGAAATCAAGGCTGCAGGCTCTCCCGCCAGAGCTCAAGCTACAACTCGCTCAGCGTCTGGACAATTTATCAGCGGGTCGAATTGCACTAGCGGGAATGAATAAGATCTTCTCATTCTTAACGCTGGAGGCAGTTCAAAGTATTCGCCACGACAGGGTTTTCCATAGCATATTCAATCCTGGAGTGAGCTTTGCTGATTTTCAAGCAAATACAAAGCCTAAGTGCGATGCACTGGGCGGAGACATTCTTATGAAAGATATTCTCTTACTAGGGTTGGATATTGAAACGCTATATGATGCAAGAATACGACTAGGACGTGAAGTAGGACAACCGTTGCACATCTACTTATACGTAGTTACGAGTGATGGGAAACTCGGACAGTTCAGCTGCGATAAAGGGTTTTGTGGCCTACTTCGGAAGCACAAATTCATTCCAGGTGGTTTCCACTTGTCAGAGTTCAATATTCAGCTGCATACAGACTGTGCATCACAGCACAGTGTAACGACTGCGGACGTCCTCAGGATCGGCAGCCGACGAACCTGCGTCATTGGTTTTCGCCATAACCAAATGCTCAAGCATATTTCGTTGACTCAAACAATAGAAAAAATATGGACAGGGCTTCAAGGTGAACAACCAGTGATCAGGCTGCGCTGCCGTTTTCCGTGGGACCATGTCACATTAGACATAGATGTATATGGCTGCTTTGAACCTGAACGGGAAAACTTGGCGTTGTGCCCGGTGGCAGACCTTTTTCGCGAGTTGAAAAGACGTGTCAAGGGTTGAAGAAGGGTAGTGTGCTTCAGAAGCCCCTTGGTTAAACGTCATCCCCACGAGACTTAATGCCAGCTCTGTCATTATAATGGTACTGTAAGGCATGCGAGCCTTGTAATACCGCGGTGTCTCATACTTATTGAATCATCAAAAGCGAGCAATTCCTTGACGTATGAAGCGTCACTCATGTACGATATTGCTTGCCTACTTGGGCCACCAGACAAGATCTGTGACCGTAGTGTCCTTTTACCATTGTACGTCTTGTACAGCATAGTGTCTAGTCGTATTGCTAATGCCAAAAATGGCTTCTCTATCTCCGTGGGCTTTATTGTGCACATTCTTTGCATTGCTAATAGTCGCGAGTGGCCTCGGCTGGTCTGCCTGCCATCTACCACCTACACTCCACCATGATGAATACTGACCTACAGCGCGACGAACGCATGCGCTACGAGAGAGTTTGGAAGAGCTTCTTCAAACCTCAATTACTCCGCTCGGACATTCTGCGCTGCGCTGAGCTAGCAGTCGTGTCCCATCATTCCCATCATGACGATACCCTTGTTGACATCGTCCTTGTGGGGAAAGACATCAAATCACTATACCATGACGAGCGAAGGCCGGGAGACACACTGCACATCTACATGCGCGGCGTCAATCACCATGGAATTGCTTTGTCATTTGCGACGAACAAACTGTCTAGTCTGCTTCAAAATCACTTCCCGGCCCCAGACGGCTACTACTTCCTAGACTCCCGTGTTTTCCTGCATATCAATGAAATAGAGGGGACTGGTCTCGTGACCACCACAGACATCCTCAGGATTGGTTTGGAACGAACGTACTTGTTGGGCTTCCAGCATTGTCAAACACTGGGGGAACGGCAGGTGGACTCCGCTTGCAAGAGAGTGCGGCCTCTAGGGTTATGGCGATCTAACGCAAGACGAACAGCCTGGGCGTTGTCAATCTGTGGTATCCGAGGGTTCGCGATGGAATTCCGCGGTATACTTCCTACCACAGGAGACGACCCAAACGCGTGTCCTAGAGCCGAATTTTTGCGCGAGATACTGAAATGTACTTCCTAAAGCTCTGCGCAATATAATTACGCAAAGTAGAAACCCATAGTTCTGTTGCATGTAGTAGCAGGGAACAAGTTTATTCTGCATGCTCCATCCGAAATCGTTGTGAGACGACATCTGCCTTCATCTTCGGCAACAAAGCTGTTACGTGGTGCAGGGATGTTGGTCTGCCACTTGCGAAAATGTTACGAATTCTGACACACAAGACCAGGCACTGGAAGAGCCTCCGGAACTATCGAAACAGTACTAGTACTGCCTTGGTACGGGCCATAACAGGCAGAACTAGCGAATGTGGCACGAGTGCTAGGCCGGATGAAACGTCAGATTTACGTTCCTACGTTGCATTTTTGACACGATTTACCGTTGCGAGCACATATTAGTACGACATACAGTATAGTAGCGGCTAAGTTGGTCTAGCTACGACGGTCATCCCTTTCCGCCCCATTCCTGGCCTGCGCCTCCAAAGCTTTTGTAACGGCCTCATTCATTTGCATGAATGAGGCGGCCAATTCGTTCACAAATTTTTCCAATTTGTCCATTCGGCTTTCAACAGTTTCACTGCCCGCCACTCTGTTCACACCACTTCCTTCAGACGTTGCCTCAGCCTTGATATTGGGCGCGAACCTTGCTGAAAGACCACCTGCAGCCCTGCCTCCACTCCCGCGTTTGAGTGCGCTACTAGAAAATTGAGAATTCGCAGCTGATTTTTTGTCTCGCAGCTCTGCCCTTCTCTGGGGGTCTTGCTCGACCCGGGACTCGTCGTAATAAGTTTCAACGGGACCGGCATCCCAAGGCGTTTCTATGCGGTCTCGGAGACAGCACCGCTTGACTTCGGCACGCGCATCTCCTTGGCCAATGACGCGGCTCAGCGTGCTGAAGCTCCATATCTTAAGGGCCAGCTGACCGTTTTCGAGAACCGTCACAGCAGCGTACATATCGCCATTTTTGGTGTTAGCCGCGAGGTTTTTGCGCTGAACTCTTGCTTGTGATGCCCAAAGCACGTCTTTGACCAATTTGCGATGCGCTATTCCCCAATCTTTCTTTTGCTCTGCGGCTAGATCAAGAGCGTCTCGATCGTCACGATATTCGGTCACCTTTCTCAGACCGACCTCTCCGGCAGCCATGATGCGACGAATGTACCGTCCATCCGTAAAGTTTTCGACTAGTACTTGATGTCCCCTACCTCCATGCGTTTTGTAACCGAGAATCAAGTTATTTCCAACCTTCTTAGTGGCCCAGGGGTAGCTAAGTTCCGTTGGCTCGGACGTGTTTCCCTCGTTGTCTCTTAGGGTTATACATTCGTCCGCGGACAGTAGACCCCATTCAGTTGGATAATACTTTCTCGCTATTTCCTTGTCTACGAGATCTTTGATTTTGGCAATCTGCTCTCTCATAGCTTGATTCTCTCTGTCTTCCAGGAGAGCATCATATTTCACTCTGGCCTCTTTATATTGCTCTCGCAACCAAGAAACATTGATAGTCCATGTTGAGTCTGTGACCGTACCAGTTGTCTCTGACACTGGAAGCTCATTCGTTTTGTTGGCGATATCCGTATTCTTCTCAGCACAAGCTTTTATGGCCTCTGAGTTATCCGGGTCAATCTGCAGTTGCTTGATGGCCTCGGTGGCCTGGTCATAGATTTGCTTAATCACTGGGGGCGGTTCTGGATGAACATCCTCTTCCATACGTTGCTCACTCTCGCTGTCACTATCATCATCATCCGCGAGGAGATCTTCCGTCCCGTCCCAAAGCTCAACTTGGCTGAGGAAGCGGTCTTCCACGCCCAGGTCCTCTGCGGCCTTCTTCAACTCTATACCCACGTTAGCAGCTTTCTGTTGTGTTGCAAACAGGGTACGTACTGGAGAAAGCGTTGTCAGCAGCCTCCTTTTCTTTCTTCTCTACCTCCCCGTCGTAGTTCAGCGGTTTAGGTGCTATCAAGCACCCAATCTTCCGCCACGCCTCCAGGCTCTCGTCGTCGCTAGGACTCTGGCTGATCTTGAGCATTTGCGTCTGTTCGTCCGCCGAGCAAGCGTTAATACGTTGGATCTCAGGCATAGCCGCTTGTCGCGCCTGCTTGACTGGTTCTGCCTTTTGGTCCAGGTCTTCATGTCCATCCCAGTCCCTCACGTCATCGATGAAGTGGCTTGCAACGTTTGCTTTATGTGCGGCCTTGGCAAGCTCTGTGACATGATGTCAGAGCCGCGTACATCATACAAGCTATGAAACTCACTTGAAAAGGCCTCCTCCGCCGTCTTCTTTGCCTTTAAGTCGTCTGGGGTATCCGAATACTCAAGCAATTTTGGAAGGATCAGGCATCCTATTTTCCTCAAGGCTTTGAGAGCCTCATCATCACCCGCTTCGCTGCTAACTTGTAGCGCCTCACGGGGCTGATTATCTGGGCATTTGAGGATTCGTTCAATCTCAGAAGTAGCATCCTTTCGTCTCTGCGCTAGATTGGCTACTCGTTCCTGCTCGGCAGCTTTCTTCGCAGCCTCGTTTCTGAGAAGGTCCGGCTCTTCACTGTTAGCCGGTGTAAGAATGCCATGCGGATTGGTAGACATGATGTAGTGTAGATGTGAAGGTAAGAAAGAAGAATGATGAGCGGAACACCAAACACTATTTATATAGTCAATCTAATCCGTGTAGCAAGGCTTTCCCAACAAAACGCCGAAAGCCACTTTAGGCATCAAAGACTGCGCACGCGTCGCGTTTTGTCGCGTATGTATTGCACTACTGTATACAGTACTGTACACTCCAGTAAATCCAAAGCTCATAGTCTCAGCCCATTTCTGATCAACTCTGCTGGTCTTTCAAGAAGCTCCAGAAACAATCCTGCAGATAGTACTAGATTCTTCTATAGAGTAAAATATGCAAGTTTACGGAAGTGGCTCAAGTTGCAGCGGCCTCTCTTCCTCCCAATCCCAGTCATTTCCCGCCCATTGCTGATGTTGCAGGCCACACACGGTCGCCGGCACCTCAAGCATGGAAATGCCTAGCAGAGACCAAGGAAGCTCACAAGAGATGATCATAGCCACATACCCGCAGCAGTTGTGGGTTGGCATGGAGGCTTCTGATCAAAAACCATGTGCTTGGGACGTGTAATGAAGTCAACGCTCAAGGTAGACAGACGGTCAGGTCTTCCGGACGGCATCTAAGCATTCGCGTGAATGAGGACACTTCAAAGCTTCTTGATAGACTCTGTGTAATGGTACATGAAACCGGTCGTTAATCGACACGTAACTGGACTTGAGCTCCTAACTATATGTTTCATACCCCAATAAACGCTATGACCGGCTGACATTTTTAATCGCCACCGCGTGTTTCAGCAATGACTCGGGAAGTCCGCATGGACCTTAAAAATGGGCCGGCAGAGTTGCACAATTGGATTCTCTTCTCCTCACGTACGACACAAGTGTGGACGGACACAGTCCCGTTCCGAAGTTCTTCTTCTTCTCTTCGGGCATAAAGCATTCTGAAATCATTTCTTAAGCCGTCTGGCACCGCTAAAGGGGCAATATAATGCCAATGCACGATTCTATGGCTTTGGCAAACAGAATATTGGCGTCACGGTACTCAGCATCATGTTGTGCCGGTAGGTGACCGCCCTAAGATGTGGCCGGTCCGGACATGACTCCGTGGCGAGCTGGCCGGGTGCCGGTGGAGAGGACACGAGAGGGAGGTCGCTGGCGGCAATTGCAGAGACCGTGCTGCTCGAACCTACATAAGTGACGTCCGAGCAGACATGATCTCAACTGCCACCATTTAACTCGCCCAACGCTGCATTAAAGTGCTCGGAACAACTTTACCATTCAAAGTTGCACTTCCTCCCCCGTGTAGAGAGCCTTGCAGTCTTGCACGAAGTCGTTCGACAGTTCTGGCGCTCTAGTGACGACAATGGTGTTGATATCTGAGTATTTGGCGGTTTCGTAACAATTCATTGCTGCTGCAACCGACGATAAATGTACAACGTCTGCGTTCAACTTTGGGCCAAAAAGGTACCAGCCTCCCTCCAGCAATAGCTGGGCCGTTTTGGCTACGTCCTCTTCCTTGGCTTCGCGCTCGATCTTCCAGTCTGATCCGATGAGTTTTTTGAACAAAATGTTTCCTGATTGCAGCTTTTTCGAGCTTCCCAAGCTTTCATCCTCTCTTCTGCGTTTGCGAAGTCCGGCGGCTGTTGCACTCCCAGGCATTTGTGTCGTCGCAGTTTGGGTGCAGGGCTCTGCGTCCGCCATCATCTCATCCGTGGTGCGCACCAGCTCCGTCTGGTTTGCGTGGTCGTTGGCCTGCTGCAATATGACTTCCTCTGCGCCGGCCCACAAAGCTTCAGTCTCACCAATATGGAAAATACGCATGGGGGACCAAACGGCAAAGAATGATTCTAATGAGCCCGAGGTACTAGGCGCCGCACACAACCATTCCAAGGTGAGAAAGATCTTGTCATGCTTGAATGACGCCTCGTCTGGGAAGCCACAGCGGTGCCGCAGTACGGACTTGGAAGAAGGAGGCTCGCCCAACGAACACGAGGAACACGTCTCGGGCTGACCAGCACGCACCAAGCTGTTTATTCTGTCGGATTCGAACTTGAGTTGCTTCGCGTACGATGCGAACTCGTACCATGCGTTTTGGTTGCTTCCGTTTGGACGAATTTTAGCCAGCAGCTGTGTGTCAGGCTTTTGAGGGTGGACTGGCATATGTTGGAAATGACCTCTGGCAAAGATCCACAATCTCAACCTGGCAGCGTCGAACGAATCGCTGCCCTTGAACGCTTCCCTCAAAGCCTCAGTTACCGAATTTTTAGGACGACCGACCAGGCATAATATGCAACGGCTGTACTCGGCCAATACATTTATATCCGCGAAAAATGTGAAGAATGAGGGAATGAAGTAGGGGAGCTTGCAAAGCCGATGAAACAACTGCTCCCGCCAAGCCTTGTCTTGCAAAGGAAATATCCTTCCTGCATATAATAGCTTGCTGATATGATCCCTGTCACTAGAATCATATCGTGGGCATCGCATCTCGAGCTGCAGCACCACCTCTTCCGTTATTTGCTGGACGATCTCTGGGTTTCCCTGTGCTATAAATTGCAGCCAAAACTTCTCCATGTACCTCCAGTAGTTCAGGACTTCCTACAGGACTCTTAGTGCCACAATTTTGATAGTTGGATTGGCTGCACACCTCTTTGCATCGCTGATACAGAATTTTATGCATCACTTTAAGAAGGAAACCGGAACGGAGCCCTTCGTTCGCAAGAAGGCGGTCAAGGTGGCTGGCGTATTCCTCATGCCTCAGCAACAGTATCACACACTTCCGGGCATGGTTCGACGATAGATTTTGAAACAGAGGATTTGAGGAAAAGTTGTTGAGCCATGACTCTGCGTCATGGCCAATAGATATGTATCGCTCTCGAATCCTACAGTAAGTCTCTGTGTCCTTTGCACGCACTTGGCGATTCTGGTCTGATCGTCTTGATGGCATCCTAGACGTGAAATTTTGGATCTAGACGTATTGATTTTGAACGTACGTTAAGTTGTATTGTCCTCTGTCGCTGAAACATAGGCTCTGATCGGCTGGAGCGCCAAATGAGGCTGGCTTCCATTCCGTTCGCCGTTCAATCGAGCATGTGCTTGCAAGCACGGCAATATCCGGAGTAAAATACCGGTATGATTGAATGCTTTCTTTAGAGAAAGCCGGTTTCGACCGCATAAATGGGCCGAACCTCGCTTTGAGAAACCGCAGTCAGTAGCGTACTGTACAGATTCCCGTTTGCTGGAGTTTACGTCGCCGCGCAAACTTGTCAGGTATGCCGGCAAATCGAATAACGCAGCTATTCACCCACGGCACAACACAACAGTCACCACCCACAACGCCAATATCCGTCAACGGGATTAGTGCTGCTTCGCACGTTCTCCCCAAGTCAAAGGCGGTCGTAGAAAAGGCGACAGGGTTCAAGGACAAAGACAAACCATCACGTGGACTACTTCCGGGCATCGATTCTGCTCGCTCGATAACCACTGAACCGACCGAAACAGGAAAACCCTGGGGTGAATATGGCGAGTTATACAAACTGAATGACTTGGAAGGGAAAGCGTCTGTGGCGATAAGGAAATCCGCTCCACGGACGCTGGTTATTATCCAGACTTTCACGAATCAAGGTGCTGAAAGCCCTGTCCGCAAACGTCTCGAACACAAAAATATCTGCACGATAATCAAGAATTTTACGGACTCGAACAAGATCTATACGGTGTTCGAACATTTGGACCTTACGTGGGAGCATATCATTAACTGCTTTGAATTTCCAAGTGAGCTGCAGCTGGCAGCTCTTCTCGGTCAAGTACGTCTACTTCTCAGTCAGATATGCTTACAGATATGCTTCCTTCTGAGAATTTGGGCTACGCTAATATTATTAGCTCCTCGACGGGTTAATATTTCTGAAAAGCCAACAACTTGTTCATGGAAACTTGCTCCCCCGCACTGTCTGGGTGAACCGGCGGGGGCTTGTTAAGCTAGGTAAAACAACTCTGATCTCAGATGTCTAACGCTGACGCAACGAGAAGCCCGGTGCAGCAGTTACAAGACTTTGGACTCAGAACTTTTGAAACAAGACATTAATTCGTTCAAAGACCTACTTTTTCTGCTGTTGCAAAAGAATAAGGGGCCCGGGTTAGAGGGCAATCGATGGATCGACAGCGCGAAAGTAATCAGTTTTGTGGAGCTCACTGCCTCCGAGGTGCAAGCGAAGAACTCAAAGCTCACACCAGAAACGCTACGGAAGGTACGAGACAAATGCCAGCTCGAGTCTTCCCAGGTTGACGTTCTTAGCATGCGCTATTCACGGAGCCCAAACAAGACGAGCTCTGGCAAGAGTCGATTCTGGACCTTGTCGAAAAAGCTCATGTGAGCACTCAGCGACGATATGAACTGATTCTCAACACCTAGCTACTGCACTATCCAGGTAGACATGCTTACGGTCATCGCTGGCTATGGAGATTGTCAAGCTATTCGCCATAGCCTTTCCATCGGTGCTCCTGACCTTGTTTTGTATCGCCCACCGTCCTTCTGGTAGGCGTTTGCGTGCGGCATCATCTCTTGTTTGGAACAGGCTGATGTATGGGGTTCTCCTTCAACGTCACTCCATGCTTGGCCCGTGGGGAATCGTTGCGACACTGTGTTCCTTGCTCTACATTGCTGCCAACGTATGCTGCCTTTGCCTGACAATCTCCGTTGAAAAGAATGCTGCGCATCGTGTTTCGCTAGCATCAACCCGAGAAGCCTCTGTCAGGGCGGCCTACCTGGCATTAGTGAACGCCATACCGCTGTACCTATCGCCAAATATTTCGTATCTGGCAGACTTGTTTGGTCTGGGTTTGTCGGATTTTCGTACGCTGCACCGCGCTTGTGGCGTCTTGTGCTCCGTGCTTTTTCTTTTTCATGTTGCGACACAGGTGTGGGAACAGACTTTGGCAAAGAAGGGGCTACGGTTAGACCTTGATACGTTACTGGTAGCTCGCCTGCCACGGTTTCTCTTCTTGTTGTTTATTGCTAACTAACGCAGGCGGTAACATCTCACCTAGCAATTATCATTCTGCCAGCCGCGAGGCTTTTTGTCGAATGGGTCCTTGATTCGAGTGTGTACGAGCTCTATATTCGAGTCCATCAACTTCTCGCTATGGTGGTTGGGTACAGTACTTTTTTGAGATACCTGCTCCCTCTTCCAGGACTCGACCCGAGATATCTTTACGCCTATGGTGCTCTTTCTGGCCTCCTCAATTTGGTCCACATTAGCATGGTCGTCTACAGGAATAAAGCTCACGGATGCCACTGGACAACCGCAACGTTTCGGCGAGATGGGCGCTCAGTGCATGCCATTGTTCGCCTGTCTAGACCGTTGCGTGTCAGTCCAGGCCAGTATGTGCAACTCTGGGTGCCAAGAGTGCAACTGCTGTCGAGTCACCCTTTTGCGGTATTAAGTTCCTCTACGGCCATTCGAGCGGACACGCTGGAGTTCCTCATAGAGCCTCGAAAGGGCTTTACTCGCCGGCTATGGCGGAAACTCGACACAGACGGCGTGGAGGTAAAGCCGGGCAGCAGTGTCTGGGTTTGCTCGAAGAACAGTGACAGTGAGTGTACGCATTGGGCTATGTATACGGGGCCACATGGCCAGACTGTAGATTGTCACGGCTACAGCACAGTGTTTCTGGTCGCCTCTGGCTTTGGAATTGTGCCTATTCTTACGTACCTCAATGGCTTGACGAGGCGTAACCCGCTTAGTTGCACTCGTAGAATACGCCTTGTTTGGGTTCAACACGGCCTTGGTTAGTTTCACGCTAAGCTTGTTGCATTCGAGCTAATGCTTCTAGAATCGGACCTGCTCCTCGCTCAAATCAACAAAGCACTGGTAAAAGACAGCACAGAAAGGGTTAGTCGACAACGTGCCGACTGCAAAACACTACCATTAACCCCTGAAACAGCGCATAAGAATCTTGATTTACAAAGACGCGCACATCCGCAACAGGGCCAATGGCAACGAGCGAAGAAACCCGGCGGAGGCGGAATCGGAAGAGGGAACCACATACACGGGTAGAGTGACTACAAGCACCAAACAGATTGACATGTTACAAGTTCTGAATGACGAAAGTATCTTTGAGGATCCGACACAATGCCACTTTGACTTTGAGGAGGACGGAGAAAAGGACGGAGAAAACTTTCTTGTCTTGGTTTCTGCAACACCATGGGTCCGGGACAAGCTGAAGCATGCCGTCTCCAAGTCTGCAAAGCGAATAACACTCAAGCAGTTGGACTACCAGATAGAAGAGGAGCCTGTGGATGCGGTTTCTCAGGTCAGCAGCATAGCCGCAGGCAGGGCTGCAGTAGTTGACATCTCGAGGCTTTTATTTGAGAGACTTAGACAGTAGATCGCTACCTTTTGAAGTCAGTTGCTGTATTATGTGGACCAATCCCGACTGCATGAGCTATTGGACGACATTGCGGACCAGATCAAGGCAGTATTGCGTTATGAGGTTGTTGTGGCTGGCTAGGTCCTCCTCCAGCTCCCACGTCGGGCAGGCGTAGTGACACCACTTGATAGCGTAATAAACTCTATTGTCTTGCGTTTCGTAATGCGCGAGAACGCGTTCTATTTCTGGGGGGCTGACATCCGCAGCACGTGGTCGCTGCTGGATTTCCTGCCATAGCCGAAGGCCATTTTTGTCACGGTACAACCAGTGCAATGCATCGGCGTTACCCGGCCAAGAATCACCCATGGGCAAGTCGATCTTAACACCGAGAAATTGTCCATGCTCCGTCTGTACTGAACACAAAATCTCCTGAACGGCCACGTTGGGCGACCAGGGCGTTTGTAACAGGATTCTTTTGCCAAGCGGGCCGTCGGTCAAAGCAGGCATTTGATACAGGTAAATGAGTGAGGCAAGGAGAGACTCTGCGTGCGAAGAGAGTGACAATTGTAATAGCACAAAGGCCAAATCCTTAAGCGATATTGTTGGACAACAACATGGCCGCATCAGCATGTTTCTGTAGTACCGCATTTGAGACGCTATCAGCTCAAAAGTGTCCACGTACCAGTTCCAAACTACTGTACCGTATTCAGCACTCCGAAGTTCAAGTTCAACGACGAGTAGACAGAATTGGCCGTGAGCAACTATTGACTGCTGCAGCTTGTATTTAAAGCGTTATAGAGAGCACTTCACTTCCTCTCAGATCCGACTCGCAATGAAAAGCGACAAGTATGTGCACGTTGACGACACCGTCGCAGCCTTGGGCAAATACTACGGCTGTCTCTCATTCTCAGCTGTATTCACAGATTGTAAATCATACTAGCGCCACGAAGAGCACCACTTTTATAACATTAAACTCGTCCATGGCGCAGTCAAAGGCCTCATACGGGACCTCTCCGCCATGGATGGCCACAGATGTTTGGAGACCAAGTGTCTCTTCTACAATCCCCAGTCAAAATGCTTCACATAGGTGGCAAAGCCCGTCGCCTACAACAATGATTGTGGCCGCAGATGCCATTCAAAGCCAAGCATTAGCTAGACTGTGTCTTCTTTTCTCGCTGCTACATATACTAATGAGCTTTTAGTAATATGGCATAAGTTGTAAATGCCAGGTTTAGGTAGAATAGTAAAAGTCTGCTTGGGATACAACGTGCCCGGCAAGAACCTGTAAGTCCAAGGCGAGGTCTCATCAGCGCCCGATGGAGAATATAAATCACACTGAACAACGCAGCAATACGGCGATCGACTCCCGAACCTAGCTGTATACTATTTTGATACCTCTCTCAAGTGCCACTACTCGGCATCTCTCATCTGATGTTGTGAATGGGCCTTTCGGTAGGTATCACGATTCGCAAGAGGAAATACTTGATATTGTGGGAAAGACCAACTAAATATCCACCCAGGCTAATCGACAGAACACAAAGAGAACGGAATAATCAGTTGTGCCAGTGACCTATCCATGTTTTTCGAGCGCTCTGTGCTCGCCGCCAGTGCCACTTCACGCCGTGTACGTGAGGCCACCACAAAAGGTGTCTCCAAGTAGGGCAAGTTGGTCAGGCTTTATGCGCTCGCCGTTGACCCAGTATGCGTAGCAGCATTTTCGACTGTTCTCGTGGTAGTGCGGGTGGTGACACATGTTACGACGCTGGGCTCGTCACACGCATCGGAAGTGGTCGCTGTGCGTGATTTGGCAAGAGTAACTGTGTAATGACAGGTATACGTACCCTCTTGGGCACACAAAGCGGTTGCAATAAGACTCAGGATGACGAACGCCTTCATTGCGGCAACTTCGAGTGGACTGGTCCTTCAGACCGCGTGACGATGGTACCAGCATGCTCATGATATTGCCAGGCGTCTTCGGATGGCATACTGGGTTGCTTCTCGCAAAGGTCGAACATTGGCGAAAAATGGATCCTGTGTCCGGTTCAGTGATGTACTTGTCGTGGCAGGTTTTGGAACCTACGGTAATCATTGGTAAGTGCCCAGCGTTGAGCTGTTCGAAAACTGCCAGGGCGTCTGATGTCCAATGCTGGCGACCGCAACCCAAACTTTGCATAGTCTCGTGAAGCCAAATCGCGATATGACTGCGGAGCGCTTCCTGGATGCTAGGTTCACGGAGAGACTCGTACGTCCAATCGAGCACTTGAGAACCAAGTTAGGCCGTTGATCCGTTTTGTCCCATGTTGCTGGTTCCAGAGCCCTCACCAATCTTGATTGTTCCTGCAGAGGTCACGCGGATGCAAGCAATGGCGAAGCTGATGGACATCGCAAAAAGTTTGCGAACGGCCGAGATAATCTAACCATGGTCAAGCATTCCGTCCGTGCATGAGGACAATGCACTCACCTGAGACATAGCCTCGGCGATCTCGGGCTCTGACAACGGGCATATATCGAAAATGTCAAGCTCGACATACTCATAAACGACATGAACAGCACCGCCCTTGTGGTACAGCGCTCGGAGCCGTGCAATATTGGGATGAGCGAGGCCCGCCAGAACCTTGAAGTCTGTAAACTCTTCATTGGTCACAGGTTGTATGACAGCCAGCTGACGGCTGTTGTGCTTGCGGTGCTGTCCAACCCACGCCGCGTTTTGCTGCGTCGTGTGCATAGTGGCAAGTTCCATATAGTCACTATCAGGATCTCGGTCCAAGTAGCACACCAGTTGGGACTTTGTGGTTAGTTCGACCTGAGTGGTTCGAAATGCGTTTTTCCGCCTGAGAAACATGTTGCCGTGTAAAATTGGTAGCCACTTTCTCGGATTGAGGTCGCTCTCGCCTACTGCTGGCAGGGTGGGCCAGGCTCAATGCAACATAACCAGAGGGTAATAGCAGTAGCACACGGTACAGTACCAACGAGATGGGGAGCCATGTCTATTTAAAGTTACGAACGCCCTTGTCGCCCTTTGTTTCTGCCCTGGATACCCCGGCCAACCCCGACCGAACGCCCCATCCCGCATCTCCTCACACCTATCGCAATGCAGGGATCCCGCTCTGCTCCCCTTGGATGCCTGGCAGCCACAGAGCGTATGGCTTAGCTACGCATATGCATACGCACCATCGCACAAATCTTGCCGAATAGTCTTGCTTCCATCATTAAAGCATGCACCATTGTGTTGGCCTGCATTGTTGACTGAGACGGGTCGGAAAGCCGAATGTTCACGACTGATGCTCCTCTACAATACAATAGCCCAGCGGTGATGCGCTGGGAAAACTTTCACTGTTGTTGCAAATTAAGCAGACTCGGATCCAGGCTGCCTCCGGTGTCAAGAGTCTGATCGACCGACTGTAACGATTCGTCTGCCGCCTGATTTGGTTCGTTCAGATGGAAAAGGTTGCGGAGCCTGCTCGTTTACGTTTAGTGGAAACTCGCTCGCCTGGGCTGACAAACGCACGTGCTTCTCATATCTTCCATACTGAAGCGGCGATTAGTCGCTCATGTCCTCGGTACTTTACGCCATTGCGGAAGACTTACATCCTGAAACCGCTATTTGTACTGTAAAGCAGGTTAGCAGCGTTCATGTAACACGATTGGAACTAACTCTCTCACTAGTCCTTAGCCAGGTCGCAGAAGTTCTGGAGCCCGGAAAGCTTCTCCAAAACCGTATGAACTGTGTCGTTGATTTTTTCCTGAACTCGACTGGCCATGTCATTGAACATCTCCTGGACATGATTGGCCAAGTCGTCCTGTTTCTTCTCAAGCCGTTCGTTGCTGTCACAATTCTTTTGGCTCGCCTCCTCAAGCAACTTGAGACGGCTCCCGAGGTTCTGCTCCATGGCAGTGAAGCGATTGCACAACTCCTTCACGCTCGCTATCAGCTCGCTCCGAATAGTTAGCTCGCACCCGACCGGATGACAGTTTTGCCATCTTACTGTGTGGATTGCCCGTTGTCAGGCTCATACTCCTGCCCGTACGCAGGCTGTTGGCGCTTCCGAGGGCGGTTGTCTCCTTGTAGATTCGCGAGGAGGTGGTCTATCGGCTCGCTGCGGTCTAGTGATTGGACTTCCGCACTCAAAGCATCAGCACGCTCTCGCTGACCCAAGACATTAGTCTGTTGGCCTCCTTGCGCGGCAGCGGCATGACTGGGTGGCGCATGTTGTTGGTGGTTGCCTATGCTCTGGCCTCCCGATGGGTTCGTCTCGGCATCGTAAGAGCGTTGGGCCCCCCCTGCGTGCTCATTGCCCCCGAGGGTAGGATGTACCTCTTGCCCACGTTGAATTCCTCCCTGCGCCCGTAACATAAGATCGGACTGGTACATAGGCTGTGGTCGGCCGGATGGATCTGAAACTTGGCCTCTGCGTAGACCATTTAGCATCCTCATTGGGTATCGGGATGCCCATGACCTACTGTGGCACTGTCACAAGAGACGGTGCGAAGCTGGACAACTGAGCCTCAGGCTGGCGATTCGGCTGCAGGCCGAAGGACTGTGACTGAGGTGCATCCTGCTGCAGCTGTCCGATATAGGGTTGTTGCTGGATGGTGGTGTCAGTGAGTTGCTGCGTTGTGCCATGGGATGGCTGTGCGGCAAAACCAGAGGCGGGATGTTGCTGGGAGATGAGGCCCGATGATTGTTGAAGAGCAGCCCCGTGCTGATGTGAGACGAAGTTGTCACCTTGGTGGTCCGCGATGTTGGGATGTTGCTGCTGTGGTACGAAGCCCGTGCGCTGCTGGGGATAGGAAGTTTGACCTTGCCTAAGGCCTGACTGCTCAGAGAGGTTCAATTGCTGCTGCAAAGCAAAGGCAGGCCGCTGTTCTTGTCCAGCAGTGGATAGCTGCGTGATAGTGCGAGGCTGTTGTGGGCCGAAATGGGGATGCTGATAAGGATCTGTGGTGGGTTGCTGCGCTGTGTGCGATTGCCGCTGCGAGGGACCAGAGTATTGTTGCAATAATTGGTTCGGCTGTTGTGGTTGCGAGATGCCTCCAGGATGTGGTTGGTGGGACGTCGAGCCCGGTCCCTGCTGTGCAGCGTGATTCAGGGCGTGCTGCTGTAGCTGAGCGTTCGGATGGGAATGATGATATAGCTGCGGCTGG
>NW_017264063.1:46082-62755 GCF_001653265.1 Purpureocillium lilacinum
CTGTGCCAAAGCACTACTAGTTGCAACAGCTTCTCCATACAATACTTCTAGCAATCACGATACGCAGCCAGGTTCAATTAAGCATAAAGAGCGTTAACCGAATTTTGGTCTGCAAGAAAACGACGCGTAGTCTTATCCATGCTGAGGTTGCCTGAATCCCAGTAGGCTGTTCACTTATCTGCTGTCCTGTGCCTGCTCAGTCCGACTTGTCCATAGAGAGTTCACGATCAACCCGGGCCACTACACAGTAGCAAAGTTATTCCTGTGTCACTGCTGCAAGCTTTTGTTCCCAGATCGTCTGGCTTATTGTATGCCTGACTACAGAATGAGCCACACCCAGGAGGACACGTAATCGTCGGACAGGTCTTTCTGTCAGGAATAAGTCTAAGCCCGGAATGACAAAATTGCCGAGGTTCGTGGTCGTTGATATCCGAGATATCATAGAACAAATCCGGCCACATAGCAGGGTCGTATGTATATTCCAGCTGCGTCAACGGAATGCCACTGAGGTCATTCCCGTCCTTTCGATCGCCCATTCTAGGATCAGACGAAACCTTGATAGATACGCCCGTCGGAGGCCGGCCGGCCATGGCCATCTTCAGGCGATAATTTTCTTGGTAGGTTTTCCCAGGTTGCAGAGTTGCAATGGGAAGATTGGCTTCTACTTGGACGGGTGATAAGAAAATAGGAAAGCTGCAGTTGTTGTGCACACGAGCTTTACTAACTGCGTAAGCACTGGCGATGAGTAATGCAAGAACGGAGGCTATAATCATCATATGGTGCCAGCTGAGAGCAGTTGTGTCTCTAGTCGCAAGGTTCAACTGCTGACGTGCGTCCTTTACTATGATGGATAGTCATGGAGACTTATATACAAAGCCAGAAGAGTCTCCTCTGCACTCGCACTCGATAGCTCTCCTCATGCTATGCCTCCAAACATCTGTGGCCAAAGCTCGGCTACATGAGGCACAACTTAGAAGTGTATGTGTCTTGGATAGCTCCTTGTAAGCTCCTGTATGGCCCCTATGCTTACCATACTGCCACACGGAAGTTGATGATCACAGGGGGTAACCGCCAGTTAGACACAGTGGCACGGCGCTCCGCTAACGTTTACAAAGGAGACACTTTCAGAACACGACTACTGACTCGGCACTGAAACCTACAGGGCAGCAGCATCCACATAATGGCGTCGCCAACAGGATCTACAAATGACAGGACAATACTGTAAGCTGGTGAATGAAGTGAGAGCACTTGGTGAACCGCATGGGGAAATGACTGAGCCAGGGCGACGTGAGCAGAAAAGGTGGTGGTGAAGGGCTCCACACTATTCGAGATCATCACAACACTCGTGAAGTTCACTTATGTCCTCCGCAAGGCAGTCGCGATAGCTTCATACAATCCTGGCTACCACTCACCTGGGCACTTCAATTTGTACCCAGTGACGTGACAATTGCTTCATTCATACCAGATCTCACCCCTATCGGTGGAAGGAATGTCACGGCTACGAAAAGCCTCCTGCATGGTAGAACGAACCTGATGGGCCGAAGGCTCGTAGAGGCCTGCGTGTGATCCGAAGCTGGAGCAACGAAACGCTTAGAGACGTATCGGGGAATAGGCAGCAGCTACGGAGCACTGGAGCCATTCACGGATCACTCTCTCATGTATCGAGGTATCGGTTTGAACGACACCCTCTTCTCATCCCCTGCGCAGGCTTGCAGGACGTGTGGTGTGAATCATGCAAGCTTGCAGGACAAGTGGTTTGAAGCAAAATCGGCTCGCAGGACGTGTGGTGTGAAGCTCGCAGGACGAGTGGTGTGAACCAAGTCGGCTTTCAGGAAGCGTGGTGTGAAGCTCTCAGGACGTGTGGTGTCAAGCATGTAGGCCCGCAGGACGAGTGGTGTGAAGCAAAATCGGCTTGCAGGACAGTGGTGGTAAGCAAAATCGGCTTCGAGGATGTGTGGTGTGAAGCTCGGTGGAGGTGTGGTGTGAAGCTCGGTGGAGGTGTGGTGTGAAGCTCGGTGGAGGTGTGGTGTGAAGCAAAGTCGGCTTGCAGGAAGCGTGGTGTGAAGCAAATCGGCTTCCAGGACGAGTGGTGTGAAGCATGAACGGTTGCAGGGCGTGTGGTGTGAAGCTCACAGGACGTGTGCTGTGAAGCACGGGACGCGAATGGGGGCAGAGGAATGCGGAGGAGACAAAGAAGGATTGCAGCCGTTTCTGGATCGCCGCAACGGTGACTTGTCGCACGCCTAGGACAAGGGGTAAGACCAGGGTAGTGCAGGGGTGCCGACAAGTATCTATGTCCCCTGTCATTCAGCTCACCACCAACTTCTTTGCTTCACACCATCAACCTTCACCCCGCGATTCTCCACACCATCGCACTAGACACCCCTGTTCACGCTTGCCTGCAACGCTGACAGCCTCGTCTGAGCGCCGACAATGGCTCATTCTGGGGGAGGTCCTCGAGTAGGCGGGAGAGTCAATCCGCAACTTGGCCGTCCATCTCCCATCGTAGAAGCTGCTGCAGTGTGTCGAGGAGCCGAAACTTGCGTCACATGAGAATTAGGTAGAAACGACCGCGGAAGGGTCTAGGGCCGACGCCCCGACCCTCTATGTCCAGTCTGTTCTCTCATCTTCTCCCGTCGGCACCTGCACTGTACTTCACCCTCAGTCTGCGAAGAAGCAGACGATGAGTAGTATGCAATTGGTCAGCCACGACAACATCTACGACCAACATTCGTTGTTTGTGTCCTCCTGCGTCAAGGCACCGCGATCTGTCCAGTACCGCCACATTCTGAACAAAGCGCCGTCCGAACTGTGCCGTCATCGATTCGTTGCACATCGGTGCAGCATTGCACCTAGAATGCCGACCAAGCTGCGATTGAAGTGTTAAGCTTGCCACTCGCCATGTCTTTCAAGGTATAGCATTTACTCGAAGCCTTACTGACGATTCCTACCTAGCGAGGGAGAGCACCATCCGCAATCGGTCACAATTGAGCCACCGAGTAACGATGGTTTTCAAAGGCTACCCAGAGAGGGGTTGCCGCAACCTTGCCTTCAACTCGCGAATCAACTACACCTCCACTTCGACGTGCTGTATGCTGCGGCACGCCGATGCCCCCATAAAGAATCGTATGCTAGCTCCTTGGACTCGGACGAAAACTTCAAACTTGCTAGCTTCGCGCAACCGATGGAATAGCACCGGATTTGACCTTTGAAGTTCAACTTCAGTATCCTGGCGGACAAGACTCGTTGCTGCGGCCTGCGCTCATCTCATCTCTGGTCCACCACCCTTACAAAGACTTTAAACCCCCGGCCGCACTTTGCTCTGCAACACGCGCCGGACGACTGCCGGACGACTGGGCGGTAACGTACACTGTCATGGCCGATCTGAACCACGGCGGTCGCGTCAGTGTGGGCTACCTCCCGTGTGTCAACGGAAACGTCCCCCTCCATCAAGCAAAGCCTTTGCACGAGTTGCTCGCCACGACATGACCGAGTCGTCGTGGCCCTCAAACGTCTGGATGCACTAACCCGTGGCTGTGCGCCACATCCGAAGACCTTTGCGAAGCGCAAGGTCAAGGATGTTGGCATCTGGTACGCTCTGGAACGTCTGGTAGGACATGAACTGCCCCCAACAGCTGGCTCTGTGACCGACATCTCGCGATAGAAATACGCTTTGCTCTCTTTGCAGGACGAAAACACGCCGAGGGTTCTCCATATCCGTCAGTTTACATCGGACCTTGGAGGAGTTGCGCATGCGAGGCTTTCATTCCGTCACATATAGCGTCACGACCGACAAATTCGGTCTTGTGTGGTAGTGGACGCGTCTTGCGGAAGAAGTTCTATCACCGAAAGGTACGGCTTCCTGCGAGTTGTTGATTTTGGACATTTGTCGTATGGCGCCGGATGCCCTAGGACAATCTCCTTCTTTGTTGGGGTGTTCGTGATGGGAATTGTTTCCAGCTTCTCCAGCTAGAGGACGAAGAGTGGGGCGGAAAGATGGGCATCGAAGTTCGTCGGAGGCTTGTCCCTGGAAACAGCTTCTGAGGCCGAATTAAGTCGTGGTCTGGAAATGGGTACAGCGGCATTTATGTGCTACGTATATAACGCAACCCCTCCGTCAATCCTGTCCGCACCAGCACTTAGACTTGTGTACATGTATCGTCACCCGCGGGGCACGGCAACTTTGAGGTCATCGAACAGAGCCATTATGACGCACGACACTGACAAGAGTACTACGGGTGAGTTGAACGAAGCCGACGCAAGAGTAGCTGCCCATTCTTGTAAGGCCACAAAGCTACGAACCAGCTGTTCTCTCAGTCGAAACTGACCTAGGTCAAGGTCTCGATGACGGTTTTGACAAGCAGATGGAGGAGTTCTTTGACTACATTCTGGACGCTAAAGCGTTCGAGGACATGGAGACGTACGTGAACGGAGGACCGGGGCCAGCGAGCACGGGATTTGAGGAGAGTCCCAGCGACAAGTAGATAATGGAAATGACCGAGGCAGGCAGGTCACGTTCAAGTTACCCGCGTTTCTAGAGTCAGGCCGAGTAGACTGAAAATGAGCGGGAACGCTTTGTTTTCACCTGATGCCTCACCTACCTGAAACAGGGACTCAGAATGTAATGTATTGGATTTAGATTTCTACAATTGCCATCGTACTGTGGTCGCAGATGTAGTGAAGCCGTTAACGTATGGATTGTTGGCATCAGCAGTTGACAATCGGCCCGAGTGAAGAACGTTCTTCAGTAGATGCAGGATTCACTTGCGCTGGGATGTCGTCATCCCATGGCTTCTGTCAGTAGCCTGTGATTTGGGTCTGACTGATTAAACCCTTCAGACGGTCGGGGGGAACTGGGTTAGCAAGTGTCGGAGATTTGGAACCCTTTCTGGATTGTCCTGTCAGGGATCGAGGTCTCCTCCTATTCTGTAGGACACCATCTTTTCGGGGACAACCTCCACTTTTGGCGACACCCTCTGCCCTCTTGCGATGCACGTTTTTGACGACACCACCTTCTGATTCTGACTGCGCCGTTTTGTCGCACCTGCCGCCAGACACCCTTCCCATCCCCTGGGAACGCCCTCATCCCTGCTGACACCCTCTCAAGGCGGCACGCGCTTCTGACCCCCTGGCAGCACCCCGTCACGATGACACACTCTTTTTATCCCTGTCAACACCTTCTCAAGACGGAGTCCACCCTCCCAAGACGGCACCCTCTTCTCATCCCTGTTAGCACCTTCTCAAGATAGCACCCTCTTTTCGTCCCTGTTGCCACCCTTCCAAGACGACACCATCTTTTCATCCCTGTTAACACCCCTGTCACGACGACACCCTCTTTCCCCCTTGTTAACACCCTCTCAAAACGACACCCTCTTTTCACCCCTGGCGACGACACCCTCTTTCCACCCTGGCGGTACCCTCTCAAGACGGCACCCTCTTCTCATCCCTGTTAACACCCTCCCATGATGACACCCACTCCTCATCCCTGTTAACACCCTCTCAAGACGACACCCTCTTCTCTCGGGATGACACCCTCTTCTGCTGGCGGCACCCTCTCATGACAACACCACCTCATCGATCCTTGTTCACATCCATTTTTCGGCACCACCCTCTCGTGCCATGGCCACACCCACTTGTAAGAACCAGCACACCCTCTTCCCTGGAACGCACGACTCCATTGTACCTTTGGCCACTTTCGACGCGCAGAGTGCGCAGCAAATTCCAGCTTTCCTGCCAACGTGGCCGGTCGGCTGGACACACGTACGGGGATACGGTACTGTAAGCCTGACGAAAATCACGTGGTGCTCCAGCCTCGCGAGGCGTCCCGCAATATCGAAGTATCTCGCACGCTATGACAAGCGCAAAGGGACCTGGGCTCGCTCTTCAACTAGCCACGCTCGCTCGTCGAAATCTACAATGTCGTTCGTCATGGGTGCTGCGCAGCCGACGTAGGGCGAACGAGTGGTCCACATGAGCCATACCGCGAACTACATCATTGTGCACTCTTCTAATGAGATTGGTAACACCAGGACTGCGCTTGTCAAGGCTTTCGGGAATGGTCGTCAAATGTTCGCCCCTCATCTGAACGTGTTGGATCGTGGTGATCGTCGACAGCTGTCGAAATTAATATTCGCCTATCACGCGGTGCTATTGGATTGCTGTCACTCGAAATTTTGGCACTACAGGACATGATGTAGGTCTTGGGACAGATATCTACTGCCACAAGCCGCCGCTGTAGGAGAAACGGAGACAGTACGGTACGACACCTGGGTAAAGGCGAACGAGGTCCGTCGCCATAGGTACAAAAGTCGGTATAGACCACTTTTACCGTGTCCAAAGTAGTGTATGCTTGTGCGGCAGGCATACCAGTACGACCATGCTACCGCTTTGCTGCCTGAGTCTCCATGCCCATTGGAGTTGGTGCATGGTACTCCTCCATAACGATATTGTGGCTCAAGACTTCTCGGTGCTGCTGAATGAGTGCGCAGCATGGACACCAGAAGCTCGCACAGCAGTCACCGCACGCGCCACCTTCGATACGATATTCCTTCCGGATCGTACGGCGCTTGAGCGTGTTGTACCTTGAAACTTAGCGAGTCGTCCGTATCAGGTCTGAAGAACTGACATACAGCCATGCTGCACCGAGGCATTGCGCCCCAAGGAACATCATACACTCGCACCAAGCAAAACCTGTGCGTGTGCTGGAAGCTTCCATAAGACCTATTGTCTTCCCATGCACTAGAACAAGGCCATTATTAGCAACAACACGATCGATGAGAGCATAGCACAGCATACGGACGCAGGGACCACAGCATCCCAAAAGGCAGATGCCGCAAGAAGCACATTCCAAGAGGCCATTCTTCCAGGGCTTCTTTCGCTCCATGGCACAGATGCAAGTGGTTGAAGCTGGTATTGAGTAAATCTGCACCGCCGTATACTTTGAGGACTGCACAGAATGGCGAATGCAGATAGTATCGTCGGTATGCAAAATGCCAAACGCGAACTCGTCATGTAGTGGGTTTTACAGTGTTTTCTTAAGCCATCGATGCCACCATCGTTGTCAGGCTGCATCGATGCGTCGCCTGGCCAGGGTGGACTGCAGACTTCAGCTAATAGTCAACTTTTGGCTTTTCCTGTTGGATGTGGAATTATCCGACGATCCGTGGCGGCAGATGACACCCTACCGTACAGTACCGTATCTTTGCAAGCTGACATTTTCTGCACACAGGTTCCACCGTACCGCACCATCTAAATGCACCTCTGGCTAGATCAACCCGGCATAGATCCTCAGATGATCAGTTCATTGCGACAGACTCTCCTCGGTAAACCAAATGAAAGGCGTGGCGATCTTGGGGTGGATT
Source organism: Purpureocillium lilacinum (assembly GCF_001653265.1). NCBI lineage: Eukaryota > Fungi > Ascomycota > Sordariomycetes > Hypocreales > Ophiocordycipitaceae > Purpureocillium > Purpureocillium lilacinum. The sequence continues at coordinate 53,444 of NW_017264063.1, forward strand.
AGGTGTTTACGATGCGGCGCTTGGGCTAAGCTGATGTCAACGGACGATATATCCTGCCCTGGGTATGTACAAATAGGCCATAACCTCTTCTATTGCTGCCGATGCGCGAAATGGACAGGATACGGTGCCATGGCATCTACGGTTGTTGAACGCCGCCAATGTAGTGGGGAAGTATTTACAGATTAATGCAAAATATCCAGGAGCCTACTGGAGGAACCATCTCAAAACCAGGACATATATTCACGTTACACAGATGTGAAGTGATGCTACAGCGGGCATTGTGTACTTGTCTCGCCTTGTGTTACAGTACTGTACAGTACAGTACAGTACACAGTACAATATGTAGTCCAGCCTCTTTTCTAGTCGCTGGCTAATGCTGGTCCTGGGCTTTGGCCGTCTAAAACTCAGCCTTGTGAGCACTAATATGTAGTGCTTTTAGGTCCTGGGTGCCGGCGGGGGCTCTCCCCGCCAAAGTAACGGGCCATACACCCAGAATCGTGTACCTGGGCAAAAAGTAGCCAAGCTGTCACTGATTTCAGAACACCAACTAATACCCAGGATCATGACGCCACAAGCTGTCGGTCGATCCCAGGACTGCGGCACTCCGGCATAGCGTGAAGTTACTGAAGACCAGTGTCCATGATCCTGGGTGCCCGCGATGGTCCTGGGCTCAACTCGTAGCTCTACGCTTTGCCAGACCCTGGGGGCCCCGATCCTGGATTTCCGCAATGGTCCTGCGCTCCAGTGTGGTGGACCTGGGTTCAACGGTCCTGGGCAAATGCATTGTCTTGGGTTCCAGTGTCAACTTCATGCTCTGCCGAAACCTAGGTGTGGTGAACCTGGGTCAAAGGTCCTGGGCACATGTGTCAATTCATGCTCTGTNATGGGTGCTGCGCAGCCGACGTAGGGCGAACGAGTGGTCCACATGAGCCATACCGCGAACTACATCATTGTGCACTCTTCTAATGAGATTGGTAACACCAGGACTGCGCTTGTCAAGGCTTTCGGGAATGGTCGTCAAATGTTCGCCCCTCATCTGAACGTGTTGGATCGTGGTGATCGTCGACAGCTGTCGAAATTAATATTCGCCTATCACGCGGTGCTATTGGATTGCTGTCACTCGAAATTTTGGCACTACAGGACATGATGTAGGTCTCGGGACAGATATCTACTGCCACAAGCCGCCGCTGTAGGAGAAACGGAGACAGTACGGTACGACACCTGGGTAAAGGCGAACGAGGTCCGTCGCCATAGGTACAAAAGTCGGTATAGACCACTTTTACCGTGTCCAAAGTAGTGTATGCTTGTGCGGCAGGCATACCAGTACGACCATGCTACCGCTTTGCTGCCTGAGTCTCCATGCCCATTGGAGTTGGTGCATGGTACTCCTCCATAACGATATTGTGGCTCAAGACTTCTCGGTGCTGCTGAATGAGTGCGCAGCATGGACACCAGAAGCTCGCACAGCAGTCACCGCACGCGCCACCTTCGATACGATATTCCTTCCGGATCGTACGGCGCTTGAGCGTGTTGTACCTTGAAACTTAGCGAGTCGTCCGTATCAGGTCTGAAGAACTGACATACAGCCATGCTGCACCGAGGCATTGCGCCCCAAGGAACATCATACACTCGCACCAAGCAAAACCTGTGCGTGTGCTGGAAGCTTCCATAAGACCTATTGTCTTCCCATGCACTAGAACAAGGCCATTATTAGCAACAACACGATCGATGAGATCATAGCACAGCATACGGACGCAGGGACCACAGCATCCCAAAAGGCAGATGCCGCAAGAAGCACATTCCAAGAGGCCATTCTTCCAGGGCTTCTTTCGCTCCATGGCACAGATGCAAGAGGTTGAAGCTGGTATTGAGTAAATATGCACCGCCGTATACTTTGAGGACTGCACAGAATGCCGAATGCAGATAGTATCGTCGGTATGCAAAATGCCAAACGCGAACTCGTCATGTAGTGGGTTTTACAGTGTTTTCTTAAGCCATCGATGCCACCATCGTTGTCAGGCTGCATCGATGCGTCGCCTGGCCAGGGTGGACTTCAGCTAATAGTCAACTTTTGGCCTTTCCTGTTGGATGTGGAGTTATCCGACGATCCGTGGCGGCAGATGACACCGTACCGTACCGTATCTTTGCAAGCTGACATTTTCTGCACACAGCTTCCACCTTACCGCACCATCTAAATGCACCTCTGGCAAGATCAACCCGGCATAGATCCTCAGATGATCAGTTCATTGCGACAGACTCTCCTCGGTAAACCAAATGAACGGCGTGGCGATCTTGGGGTGGATTAGGTGTTTACGATGCGGCGCTTGGGCTAAGCTGATGTCAACGGAGGATATATCCTGCCCTGGGTATGTACAAATAGGCCATAACCTCTTCTATTGCTGCCGATGCACGAAATGGACAGGATACGGTGCCATGGCATCTACGGTTGTTGAACGCCGCCAATGTAGTGGGGAAGTATTTACAGATTAATGCAAAATATCCAGGAGCCTACTGGAGGAACCATCTCAAAACCAGGACATATATTCACGTTACACAGATGTAAAGTGATGCTACAGCGGGGCATTGTGTAGACTTGTCTCGCCTTGCGTTACAGTACTGTACAGTACAGTACAGTACACAGTACAATATGGAGTCCGGCCTCTTTTCTAGTCGCTGGCTAATGCTGATCCTGGGCTTTGGCCGTCTAAAACTCAGCCTTGTCAGCATAAATATGTAGTGCTTTTAGGTCCTGGGTGCCGGCGGGGGCTCTCACCGACAAAGCAACGGGCCCAGAATCGTGTACCTGGGCAAAAAGCAGCCAAGCTGTCACTGATTTCAGAACACCAACTAATACCCAGGATCATGACGCCCACAAGCTGTCGGTCGAGCCCAGGACTTGCGGCACTTAATCCGGCATAGCGTGAAGTTACTGGAGCCCAGTGTCCATGATCCTGGGTGCCCGCGATGGTCCTGGGCTCAACTCGTAGCTCTACGCTTTGCCAGACCCTGGGGACCCCGATCCTGGATTTCCGCAATGGTCCTGCGCTCCAGTGTGGTGGACCTGGGTTCAACGGTCCTGGGCAAATGCATTGTCTTGGGCTCCAGTGTCAACTTCATGCTCTGCCGAAACCTAGGTGTGGTGAACCTGGGTCAAGAATCCTGGGCACATGCATTCCTGGGCTTCAGTGTCAACTTCATGCTCTGCCGAAACCTAGGTGTGGTGAACCTGGGTCAAAGGTCCTGGGCATATGCATTGTCCTGGGCTCCGAAACCTAGGTGTGGTGGACCTGGGTCAAAGATCCTGGGCATATGTGTCAATTCATGCTCTGCCGAAACCTAGGTGTGGTGGACCTGGGTCAAAGATCCTGGGCACATGTGTCAATTCATGCTCTGTCGGAACCTAGGTGTCATGGACCTGGGTCAATGACTGGCTCCAGTGTCAACATGCTTTGACGAAGCCTAGGTGTTGTGGGCTGGAGCCCAGGACCTCGTATGTAGTCGGGAAAGCGAGACACCCAGGATTGGACACACTGGTGGTTGCAACTGCACCCAGGATGTCTATACCAAGCCTTCGGGAGCGAAGCATAACCATTTCTGGAGTATTAGTGGAAGTGTCACCCAGGAAAGCAGTAACCTAGGTCATCAGTATTTACAGTCCACACAGATCGTGATCAGGATCCCAGGTTCTTGCGGCAACGGGCAGCAATTATCCATTATTCACTCCCCAGGTGTTTGATGACTGTGCAATAGAACCGCATCCGTCTTATTGGGTTTTGTCTGAACGCAGTCTTTTGATCCCCGGTTGCGAGAGAACGGATGGAAAGAAGATCTACGATAAGCCTGCGTGGCTGTGGTGGAATTGCGGCGGGTCGTGTCGAATGGCACATCGTCGGCTATCGACAGCAGTGAACAGCAACCTTTGCCTTGACACACTTTTTGGCTCCACGAATGCTCAAGCGAGGACAAGGCAGTTTTGATCTCGGCATATTACTTTGTAAACTATCTAGGCCATTGCTTCAAGGACCGACGCAAGAGAGTAGAAATTGACAAGTGGCGGCTACGAAGTTTGTGATGGCTCCTTTCAGCGCGAAACCAGTGCTAAAGGTCGTGGGCAGATGTTCTTGGAGTCGGTCTTGCAGTCTCCATGCAACAATAAAAATAGCCAAGGCAATAGACATACAAACCGCAGATGCCATCCAGGACACAACACTGAACAGAGGAACAACGAAGGGAACTGCGACCACCTTTACAGACAGAATGCAAAACCCAGCGGACAGTGTGGCAAAAACCATGGTGAATGGGATGACCGCCATCATCATTGGAAAGGATATGCACTCCCAGGTACCGCTGAAGTTCCCGCACGCCTCTTTCGTACCAGCTGCGGCGCCTTTCGGGCCTAGTTTGCTGATCAAGGTAGCACCGGCGGCGACAGCAGAACTTGCCAGGTCTGCTCCAGCAGATTTGACACCGCTCGCTTCTGCCGCCAGCGTGGCGCCGGCCTTCGTCACTTGTGCTCCGACGCTTTTTATGGGATCAGGTATATCCCGTGGAATCTGTTTCGTGTCGAGCTTTTGACATGCTCTGTAAGTCGCTGACAAGTTAGGGGTGTGGCGGCGATCATACCGAAAGCTTGAATATTCCTTCCCTGGTTTGAGATTTGGCAAGCATCTTGGACGATATAACAAGGATGACAACTGCCAGAATGACATGGAACACGGCTACAACTTCGTTTTTCCCAAATCTGCCCATTTTGAGTTGTCCAAGGGACTCCGCCGACAATGTTTAGATTGGCTGGCACCCTTTTAAATATCGCAGTACTGCAGCGCCACCTTTGACTGAACACGTACTATGCTGAAAGCCAAATTCTGACTTCGTGTATAGCAGGCCTATCCACACATGGCGAGCCCAGAAGTCGTGCAGGCGGCTTCAGTAGTACCGTCTTCGCTCCAAGCCCGTCCGACGGCACTTTTCTGCATTGTGATTTTAGCTCCATCCTGTGACATAGCATTCACACAGGTACTGTGCATTACACTATAAAATACATCATTCTTGTGATACAGGGCCACTCCCTATCGCTCACGGTACTACACCGCTCAGATTCAGGGAGCGCTTCCGCGTACGCCACCCATGAGTGACTCCAAGTCTCAGTCCCATGCGGAGAGTTGGATGCATGACTTTGTGTCACGCAGAGACGATGCGATAAGAAGACAACAACCGGAGGCGGTGAGCGAGTTATACAAATATGCGGTTGCATTGGACCGCAAAAAGCTATGGCCTGCGGCCGAACAAGTTTACCGAGAGGCTGCCGAATTGGCAACCAGGATTGTCGGCGCAGATGCCCATCTAACGCTTACCATTTTGCACAGCCTTGCATATTTGTTGGATAGCAGCGGGAAGCAGCAGGAGGCAGCGCAGGTGTATGAGGCCGTCCTTCCAGGCATGGAGAAGCTTATGGGCAAGGAAGACCCTGAGACGCTGGATGTCATGAACAACTATGCCTGCACTCTGGATAACCTGGACCACCTGAATAGGGCTGAGATCATGCACCGAACCACCCTGAGCCGACGTCAGAAAATTTTCGGCATGACTGGGCCGACGTTGATCAGTCTGAACAATCTTAGCTGCGTGCTTGACAACAAAGGACAATATGCCGACGCTGAAGTCATCTATCGGAATGCACTCGAGATGGTGGAAAGAATGGCTGGGAAAAATGATCGCCGGACATTAACTGTGAGGAATAATCTCGGTTGCTTGCTCAATGCCCGAGGGAAGCTCGACGACGCCGAGGAAATGCACGTGGAGACGTTGCGACGAAGGACTGTCGCATTTGGTGAGGAAGACCCAGAAACACTGCAGAGCATGAATAACCTTGCAGTCGTGTTTGAAGCCCGTGGAAAGCACGATGAGGCGGAGAGCCTGTATCGAAAAACCCTGGATCTCTGGAGCAAAACCATGGGGAATAACGATCCAGGCATATACACAGTTCTGGGCAACCTTAAATTCTTGCTACACAGGCGCCGAGACCATGCAAGACAACTACTTAGACCAAGTATAAGGCGGCAAGATCTACGAATGACTCGTGCGCATAGGGGTGGCCTTTGCGGCAAATTGGCGCACACCTGGTCCTAGTTTCCGGATGCAGAGCACAATCATATTGCAATTCGAAATTCACCATAGTCCGCCAGTTACAGCAGTATATTAGAGAGAGATTGCCATAGGCATGCTTCCTTGGAGGTTGCCAGCAGGTATCGTTGTGCCATGAGGTGCATTGGAAGATGCCTAGTGTCGCCCGCAGCTCTGCTACCTCGGATCAAAGTTCCCTTGGATCAAAGTTGCCTTTGATCAAAGTTCTATTTAGTCAAAGTTCAGTCTGGTCAAAGTTCCCTTCAATCAAAGTTAAGTCTGGTCAAAGTTCCCTTCAATCAAAGTTCACTTCGGCCAAAGCTCTCTTCGGTCAAAGTTGCATGAAAAGATAAATTGTATACCGAAAATTTAGTAGCTCGTGGTGTCACGGAGCTGCGAAGTGTCGAGGCACGCCTTACAAATTTTCAGCGCCAATTTCGCGAATTGGCGAGGTTCATAGTAATAGTTGCCGGGTTGCAAACTTCGGCTGATGACATGACTTGGCGCACAGTCCTCTGTGCGTAGGACCTTCCATTCCACTCCGGCAAATTCGGTTACATGCAGCACAGGATTCAGAAATGCAAGGTTTCGTCACAATTTTTATCAGAGGTGAATATTACAAGGATATGGCGAGGATCGCGTGTGCAGTCGCACTGTTACGTGTAAGGAATGGCCTCCTTCCATTCACACGTTCCTAAATGCATCTGTCAGGTTGGATAAAGCACCTCAGTGCGATGTGCCTTTGCTTGATAGGTGTCCAGGTCACAGATTACATGACAAGAGTACGGAACAGTGTCCCTATGGTCTGTAGCTATCGCCGCTTCTTACCAGCCGCGGGCCTTCCAAGCGGGAGCTTAAACTTCTTGTGTTTCCGCTCATCCCCTGGGCTCCTTGCCAACGGCCTTTTGCCACGTTTGGTTCCACTTGGACCTAATTGACCACCCGTCGACTCGCCACTTTCGGCTCGCTCGTCCCCTGCAGCTTTTCGGCGAGTCGCACCCCCAGGACCACCACTTGCCGCACTCTGAACAGCCTGGGAATCTTCCTCGGCTGCAGGCTCGGCCTCTTCAGCCAGCTCGCCATCTTGTACCCCATCCTGAGTCGTGACCCCTTTGCCTACTCCAGGCCCTTCGTCGCTCGCAGCCTCTTGTCTTACTGCCTCGCCTTCCAGAGCTGCCTCGCCAATTTCAGCAACTTCACCTCTGTCGACTGGTTCAACATTCTCATGGCCTTTGTTGTCTCGGGTGTTGTCACCATCTTTCGTTGTATGATCACTCTCCGGATCTCCACTTTCTGATCCTTTGCCACCGACCACCTCAGTGTCCGCTATAGCAGCGCGAGTCTCGCTTGTAGCCTCCTCAACGGCCGCCCCATCTTGCGTTGGGTTCTGTACCACTCTGCCAGCTTCGTCGCCTTGCGACTTGTCAGCGCTATGATGTTGTGATGGCGTCAGGGCATCTTCGGCCAGCCTGTCTGTGGCAGATGCTGATGTCTGCGCAGATTCTGTGGCAAGCGTGTTTGCGTGGCCGTTTTCCTGTCCGTCGGTTGCTGCTTCCTCAGGTGCCAGCCCGAGCCGCTGTCGCGTACGTCTCATCCACTCGTCGAGATGATGGCGCTCAACCCGCGGTGTTGGCTTAACAGTTAGCTTTCCCTTCTTCCGTTGTATCTTGGCCGTCATGGTGATGCTTCCAGGGGCCATGATCTCCATCTGAACCTCGATCGGCGTCCCTCGTGGACAAGCACGTACACCAGTTATCTCGAAACATCCGACCTCGATATTTAAACGGCCGTCATCCATCTCTCCTTCCATGAGCTTGAACTTGACACCAGCTTGGTTCTCTTCAGAAGTGCTCAGCGAATGTGCACAGCGGATCGGAAGGGGGGAGTTGCGTTGGACTATGCGCTCCATGACAAGTCTTCCATCCGTATTGTACACTTCAACGCCGACAGATCTCGGAAGGACGGGGTTGATCTGAATATTCGGATCGGAGGCAATGCGACCGGCACCTCTGGCAATGCTTCTCTCGGGTTCGTTGGTCCTGATGGAGGCGTCTCCAAAAATACTCTTGCATATATCTCGTACTGAAGGCATTGCGCAGGCCCCTCCGATGAGAAGAATGACGTCAGGATTCTTCGCATCTTGGCGTTGATCAACCAAATCCTCCAGTATACCTCGTATGGAGTCATGAAGTGGCTTTGACGACTCTTCGAACATGGACCGAGTTATCTCCACGGGATCAAGATCGTCAGTGTCCTGCAGAGATGGGAGCTCGACCACAATGCGATTCGCATTAGACAAGGCTCGTTTCTTGCTCTCACATTCGAGCATCAATCTCCGGAGATCGACCTTCTCCGGGTCGACTCCCGCTTTGGAAAGCACCAGGTCCGCTAGCGCCTTGTCGAAATCACTGCCGCCCAACTGGTTGTCTCCCGACGTCGCTAGGACGCCGTATGCGTGTTTCTCGCCCAAGGCCTCAAAGGACAGCAGGCTGGCATCAGTGGTACCACCACCAATGTCGAGAACCACAAGTCTGCGAATCTTCTGGTGTTCTTGCATGTCGAGTTCGACAAAGTCGACCGCACCGGCAATTGGTTCTTCGACGAGCTGGACGATGGCCGGGTCGAATCCACCGACTTCAGCGGAATCCAATGTCGCCTGCCGTTGGCGTTGCGTGAAATGCGCAGGTACAGCAATAACCACTCGTTCCAGCGGCTGGCCGCGATACATGTTGCATACTGCAGCCTTGATTCGACCGAGTATGAACGCTGCAACCTCTTCCGCCTCGACGTACTGGTCATGAACCTTATATCGTGCGCCGTGTTCGCTCAATTCTGCGGCGGGGATAGACTCGACGTCTCGTGCCAGCCGACCGTCCTCGCTGCCGCGTCCGAGGATTCTCTTCCAGAGGGTCAAGTGCGGCCTCTTGGCGTCGGCAATGTCAGAAGCTGACACTAACGTCCAGTTGGTCCGCGATACTCGCACAGCAGATCGTTGTACATCGCCATATTCTATCGGAATCGTCTTTCCGTTCGCAAAAACGCAGGAGTATGTGGTGCCGAGGTCCACGCCGATCGTGCACGTTGTGTTCGCCATGGTCTAGGGCTGTCAGTAGGGCCATCGCAGCGAACAAGAGTGGCGGAACAAACCGTCAGTGGATCGCACAAGTCAACCTGCGCGTGGTTCTGCAG
>NW_017264064.1:0-17330 GCF_001653265.1 Purpureocillium lilacinum
TGAAGAATAGCCTTCAAGTTTGCTTGCTATTAATACAATTCACGAGACCCCGTAGTGCGACGGAAGTGCGACGGAGAAGTAAGAGAGCAGGGCAAAAGATTGAACACGATAGGGATGATCAGGCAGTCGGGTAAAAGGCGGCCAATAAGAATGTGAAATAAGCAGATAGTAGCTCTATTGGCTAGTCGCCACCGGACGTAATCAACTAATGAATGTACAGTTTGCTAGAAGCTCGGTGGCGAAACGGAGGCTTCACACACTGTGGGCACCGACTCATCTCATGGCCTGCTCACGGTCAGAAGTCTGGCCAAGTAGTTGCCCTCTAGGTTGTTTCCGCTTGCGTAGCTAGTCTTAAGAGAAAGAGGACATCCAGACACCGTCCGCTGCTGAGGCGTTGAGTCCTGCATATTGATCGCCGCGAACGTCCGCCGTCTGATACTGTTTCGTTGAAGCACCCACTTAACGCAACTGTCTGCCGACGTAAAGGGAGAGCCGAGTCAGGAATGGCCAAAATGGCTGTATTGGCAGTACTGCGGGCACGCCCCAACGCTAGCGCCCATGTCGACTCCGACTTATGAAGACCGCAGGTCCCTAGACCATGGCAAAGGACGGCGACATATTCCACCAAGCGGCCAAACCAGCCGGAATCTGACTATTCAAGAGAAACGGCCGCAACTCAGATTGAAGACATTGATTGGCTGCACCTAAATTTACGCTGCCGCGACACGACAACTCAACTGTGCCCTTGTGTGGTGAGGTTGTAAATGCAACTGTTTAAAATGCAACTTTGCCTGATGTGATAGTGACCCTGTGTACTGTACTAGCTTTAGGATCGAGAGTTACTAGTAGAAAGCCCCAATAAGCCGATCGCTTTGCAGTCGACCCACATGCCGCACCCCACATCTGAAAGAACTCTCGGGAATGCCACGCGACTTGTACTGCCCATCACCAAGACCATAGCTCAGAATCGTGGTCGACCATCACGTGTAGACCATAGTCCAACACCGAACTGCTAACCTTCACCCAAGTTCCTATAGCAAGGTGATAGACGTTGTTAAGCTGTCGAGCGAGACGGCTAGTAAAGTTCGATTTTATATGGAACATGGGCGAGACATGCTTGGTCGATACCGGCTCAGTGACAGACAGGCAGGCATGTTCATCTACCCTGTGATAGGAGAACAGCATTGGGCCTGTCCAAAACTGCCCTGTGGCGGAATAAATCGGCAGCCGTCGCAGGTACAGCTACTCGGTTTATCCACCACATCGATGCAGCACTCGGTGCCCCCTCCTGGTCTTGGTAAGCAATTTCCAGGACAAAGGTTGTCACAAAGGGAAGTTGACACCGGGGTTGATAAAACCAACGGCAAAAAGGCGCCCATTGCAACAACAAATTGGAAGAGCATTGTGGTGAGATGATGATTCTTGAGCTGTAGTTGACAAGTTCTGGGTTGAGGATGTGCCGTTAGAGTCAACCAGCGAAACATAACAATGTTATATATAGGTACGCTTCGCTGTGTGCCTTGACCCTGTGCCGTAGCAATGGTAACACAGTCCAGCACATCCCTTCCCATTGTGGCAGAGCGCACAATGTCACTAAGCGCTCTCGTCAGCACCATTATACATGTCACCGGTTCGTAGTTGTTCCGTTCGGCAGGGGCCTACAGTACAGTGCATCATAGTTGCCTGTGAGATTTTAGTGCTCTTATTCAATGGTTATGGCTTGTTCTGTAGAAGATTCCAATTGGTAGGGTGATCGTCTTTGGAATCTTTTATAACAAGGTGGAGCTTCCAATGACTTTTGCGCAGTGCTGTACCAATAGGCGCTGCTTAGCCCACGTGTCCACCGTTTTCGACTTTATGTAGGTGCGGAATGGATGGAATCGTGACGGGCAGAATCAGAGGTACACTTGTAGGACGAGCAGCGAGCGTACAGAACACGTTACCCTGGATAATGAACAATTTTTCTTCATGTGAACCGATATGCTTGCCTTAGTCGGAACAATGTGGGTGAGCAGAGATATTTAATCCTTGACGCTCCGTCTTTTCTTGTCTCTACTTTACCGCGCCTCTCTAGTTCATTATTTTGCAACCCAAAGCTTGAAGGCATCTCTCTCGGGCGTTGCAACCGTACGGAAGATTAAGTACCCGAACGTATTCAAGCCATATTGACCGTTGAATAGTTAGAATGGGTCCACCAACTTCGTGGCTCTACACGGCGACGGTCTTGCTCGGTCTTACCTGGCCCGGACTGGCCAGTTGTCCTACTCATTCCCTTGACGAACTTCGCTGGAGGGTGGAATGCTTTGGCGAAAACTATAACCCATGGCCACAAAGCGTATGGGACACCGTGTGGGATGTGAGGGCCCAAATATGCGAAACAGAGGGGACACAGAATGCTGTTTACGTTAGAAATCGCCATGCCTATGGGTACAGATTCTACGACGACGGTAGCTGGAACGAGGCGAAGCTCTGCTGCTTTGATGCGATGGAGGCTATCATTTGGTCCTGCATGGACACAGCGGCAGGGAAGAGAAGCTCGGGCGGAAAGCTATGCTTGGCCAATGATGGGAAGTGCTTGAATCGCTACCAAATTGAAGGAATACTCTAACACTACTTGCTGAATTTGACCGACATAGGAGACAGTTAAGCCACTTCGACAAAGTAGTCCAGTCGCCAAGTTGCTTCTTTGCGTAGATCGCCCGTGTCAGAGATGACCTACAACTATTAGAGCGGTACCCTAAGTGACAGACTTGTCGTTGAGCTTTGCCGCAAGAGGCAACCCACTTGATAGCGTACAGCACATCGCGTTAATGCCCATAAATATATGCTCAGCGTTAGCGTGCGTCTATATCTCAGCCAAAGCCCTGCATGGTGCCCATTGTGCAAGTGGCCGCTGGGTCGAAGTTGACCGTAACGGTATCAGATAGCGCAGAAGCCGTGATATTTGGCATGGAAACTCCAGGGGCTGCTTAATGTACGGCCTCAATCGCGTAAGTCCTATCACCGTAAACGATGCCGATTCCCTACCGAATTAATGTCGAGTTGTTATCAACCCGCGCCTCTAGTATTGCCAGGGCCTTCACTGGACGAAAGATAACCAATATTGTCCTCTAAGGGCGTCACATGCAGCCCTCAGACCTTCAGGAACTGGACGACATAGGGGCAGCCGGGGTCTTGGTGGATGATGTAGCCTTTGGTTCACCCACAACAAACTGATCGGCGGCGGTATCTTGATTCCTCAAAGCTGATTCCTCAAAGCAACGGACCGTTGCCGAGCTTTCTGTACAAATTTATACGTTAAGTAGGCTTCAGGTGCAAGTACTGCGACACTGCGCATGCGCAAGCGCTCTCGTAAGCACCACTGTACCTGTCGTTCTTTCTGATTGGCGTCTCTGGCTGTGTCCTGCCGGGGATAGCCTACCATCTCCGTTTAAGTAAGAATTTAGTACATAATGTACAGTATGTATCATATAGAAATCCGTTTCTACGTACAGATGATTCCAATAAGTACGTAAAATTTCAGCATTGGACTTTGGAATCGTTTATGCCCTCGTCAGAACTTCCAAGAAACTTGAATAAATGCTGTACCAATCAGTAACCATAAGCCGCGCTACCCGTCGTCGGCTTTCGACTCGCTCGTAAGCAAGACGGGAGAAGCACGAGGTATCTTGAGATAACGACTTGCACATGTGCCCCGTACAATGTACAGTGCTTCATAAAGTTACAATGCGTTCGCGTTGGCTAAAAAATGGGAGCGTTGCGAGTTATTTAACCTGAGCCGTTCCCTCATGTCTGTGGATGATCGAACCGCAGGCCTCCGTCAGGGCTTTCTGTTCTTATTTAGTTATTTGCATGTTCGTGGATCCCACTCAGGAAGGCGCGGTTTCCGCAACGGGATCCAGCGGGTGAGCTGCCCCACACTGTCCGACGCATTGATGCCTGGCGTGGAGCGCACGTGATTCTCTTTTCTGCCATTTGACACAACATCGGAAGTGGCTGGCGGCCAGTGCATCCCACACCGTACCAAGCAAACCTGCACATAGCAGGCGCGCGATCTGGCCATGCCGAAAGTTGTCGAAGTTGATGCAGTTCGTCGCCCCAACCTGTAAACCAACGCTGTCGGAGGATTCGTACTGCGAGCCATGGCGGTGGCCGGCGAACCAAGCTTCTTGTTGGTAGGCAGGGCACGTCTGCAGATTGCATTTAGTCTCATCTGCTGCTGAGCGCGCAAGTGGCGGCGTCCACGTCGCCGAGTATTTCTGCTGAAGCACGCAGGGGTGCTTGGTTCTGCCAGTGGATTCTGCCAGTGGATTCTGCCAATAGATTCTGCCAGGGGACTGTCGATGACAAAGTCGCCAATATCCAATACAGCTCGCTCGGAGCAATCTCTCTAAAATGTACGGGTACGATACATTTTATGTCCTCCGAAATGATATGGATGTTTCATTTCACGTGAAGCAAACAAACAGAAGTCACGTGTACAGTATCGAAACGAGTCTTGGCACCAATGAGATCCTGTCATCCGGGCTTGAGACCGTGGACAGGAGGCGAGACAGGCTAGTGAACAGGTATCCAAAGCCAGAGCGCGCTGCAGCCGTTTGAGCTGCGCTGGGAGGCGATGTTGCACAAGGAAACATGACGACAAAGCCTGCCACCCATTCCCAGGCAGCGGAATGCTCTGCCAGCGAATCCACACCCCCAAAGCTCCTCTCCCAGCGTACTCTCCGACCTGGAAACTGGCGGCATTGCCCTGGTGTCACTGGCTCCTCGCCCTACGATCGATCACCGGTGGGACCTCTAGAGATCTGGTAGCCGCTACTCGCCACACTGCAAATTGGCGCGACAAATGAGGTGTGGACACACGTCCATGCAACGACGTCGAGTAAGTGACGTGACCTGTAGCAGCCGACGACAAGCAGAGACTGGACGGCAGGAAGCGACGGACGCGGCAGCTCGAACGCGGCAGCAGGAGATGCGACCAGACAACGTCAGGAAACCGACTTTAGCTGCGACGTAGCGTGTACCCGAAGCATGTGCCAAGACCGCGTGTGCTACGGTGATCTGCTTGTCAAGCTTTGCACAATGTCCGCCATCGCCATAGTCGGCAGTTAGACGGCAGAAACCCCTGCGAATGCGTATCGGTTGCTACAGCTTATGTCACTTTCCCGACGTCATTGCGTGGAGGTGTGTCCATTCTACGCAAGACGTTATGGGGCCACAGGGCCTGATTCTGGGTGTGCAGCTCTAGGTCGATAAGCTGCTGCCGCGTCCGATGGTGACCACGAGGAACACGCATGTGGACGCAAGTCTAGAGTAGGGCCAGCAACGCCACAATGTTGAGCACTTAGCCGTTACTGCACGTTTACATTACGGACTTACGGTAGCAACGCCCTCTTCTGGGCATGTCCGTTTATCCAATTACAATTATTGCCACGGCCGGCATGGCCCAGGTACAGTAAAGGCGATGATAAGTCCCTGCACCTAGAAATGGGACACCCCCTCATTTGGGACACTCTCCAAACCCCGCTTCCCCAACCACCCCGTCAACTTCCACTCTCAATTGCTCCGTTAATCGCATCTCAATTGACTGTAATCTGATACATGCGTTCTCCAAATAATGGCACCCCAATATACTGAGTATGATATTAGCCAGGCGCTTGAGGCGGTCGCCAACGGCCAATCTGTACGAAAGGCCTCGGCGGAGTGGGGTGTACCAAGGATGACACTCTTCAACCGCCTGCATGGCCACGAATGCAGAAAGGATGCGTTTTCTCCTCTTCAGAGGCTCTCTCAGACGCAGGAGAATCGGCTTACTGAATGGGTTCTCCTCCAGGACGCCCTGGGCCTCCCCCCACACACTCGCAGATCAAGCAGTTCGCGCAGCGCATGCTGGCCGTCAGAGGCGACCACGTCCCGCTCGGAAAACATTGGATGCAAGCATTTTTGAGACGAAATCCTGCAATTCGGACACAGAAGTGCCACCAAGAAGATTCGGCGCGTGTCAATGGCGCGTCTACCGACAACAATTTCTCCCTTCCTGACATTCAGGCCATTAAGCCCGAGCACAGGTACAACATGGACGAAGCAGGCATCATGGAAGGGCTCGTGGAGAATGGCCTAGTGGTACGCAACGCTGAAAAACGATCTGTTCAAAGGAAAACGCCTGGTTCTCGCGTCTGGACCTCGTTCATCGAGTGCGTGTCCGCCACGGGCACCTTCCTACCTCCTCTCGTCATTTTCAAGGGTAAATCAGTCCAGCAGCAGTGGTTTCCCGATGATCTAAGTCGTTTCAGCGACTGGCAATTCACTGCGACAAAGAACGGTTGGATCTCAGACCAGACCGCAGTGGAATGGCTGGAGAAGGTGTTCATCCCGAGGACCTAGCCATCCGACCCTTCGGAGCGAAGACTGCTCGTATTGGACGGCCACGGGAGCCATGAGACAGTCGATTTCATGTATTATGCTACCAGCATAAGATCCATCTTCTTGTTCTGCCTCCTCATACCTCTCATGTGTTGCAACCGCTGGATTTGTCCGTCTTCTCCCCTCTGAAGCACTACTACCGCAAACAGGTCGGATTTCTCAGCCTGTTGACCGATTCGAGCCCGGTTGGCAAGCAAAACTTCCTTTCCTGCTACCAGAGAGCACGCGAGCAAGCGCTCACGACGTCCATCACCAAGGGTGACTGGAAAGCGACGGGTTTATGGCCGGTGTCGGTGGCAAAGCCACTTTTGAGCCCTCTCCTGCTGGAGAACAGCAACAAGCGCAAGAAGGACGCAAAAAACACGCCTGAGACTTCCAGAGGCCCATTTTCTGCGTCGGGTTGGCAATCAGACGCATCGCAGATTGCGTGGTCGACTCCACGGCGGCCTCAAGATCTGAAGGTGCAAGTGCTTCAATTCAACCAGCTTGACGACGATGTGCCCACAAAGCGGCTGCTGTTCAGAAAGATTACAAAAGGGTTTGATGAAAAGGATGGCCTATTGGCAAAAGCTCAATTACAAATTCAAGCTTTGGAAACACAGTTGGCGGCCGTGAAGCCGAAGAAGAGGAAGAGGGTGGAAACGAACCCGAACTCGAGGTTCGCCGACATTGAGGCAGTGCGGCGGGCGCAGGCGGAGGTCATTGCAGCTGAGAATGAAGTTCTTGATGAAACCGAAGATGAACTTTCAGAAATCGGGGACGATTGTATCGTAGTAGCCGTGGGTGGGTGGTGAGAATGGATTGAATTGGTGGTCGTGAAAATGGGCCATGGTTTTCGGGGTGTCCCAAATGACAGGGTGTCCCATTTCTAGGTGCAGGGATTTACAGCGTTCTTTTGATGTGTCCAGAAGCTGGTCTGAGACGGGGTGGTGATAGAGGCAGTTGTATTTGGACATTGCTTCGCCCATGACGCCTGTGTGGCTCTTATGAACGTAAGTGACCCAAGGCCAGAATAGTTCGCGGCAACAAGCCGCCATAGCGGCACATGGATGCGACGGCCCTCGCGGCAAAATCACGCCTGTTGCGGCCACTTGTCCAGCTGGAGAGAATGAAACCGGAAATCCGCAAGGCAAAGGCAGAAACCAGCCTTCCTTTTAGTGGGTAAAGGGGTTACAGTTCCCTAGTGGTCATCTTGTCGACTACCGGCCGGGTCGGGGGTGCGGGAATTGCACCCCATGGCGGCAAGAGGCAGATCACCGTCAGGACATGCGATCTTGGCACAATTCTCCAGGTGCACGCTACTGTACATCGCAGCTGAAAGCCGGTTTGTCAACATCGTCTGGTGGCATCTCGTGCTGCCGCGTCCATCATTTCTTGCCGTCTAGTTTCCGCATGTTGTAGGCTGCTACAGGCCATGTCACCTTCTCGTCGTGACGTGGGTGCGTTCACTTCTATGCAGGACGTTATGGCTTCGCAGGACCTGGTGCTGGATGTTTAGATGCTGCGCGGTAGGCTGCCGCCGCGTCCGAAGGGCCAGTTGCCCAGTTGGAGACATTGCAACGCCAGTGGCACCGAAAAGCAGAAACCAGCCTTCTGTCCTGATGTGGGCAAAGGGCGGGTCAGCTCCCAAGTGGTCATCTTGTCGACTACGGCACCTGCAGCCCGGTCGGCCAGGAGGTGCGGAAATAGTACACCTTGGTGGCAAAAGGTGAACTTCAGTGACCCCATCCACACCCCCAGAAACTCATCCCCGCAGCCAAAGCCAGCCGTGATATCCCCATTCCTGGAAGCCATGGTAAAAGGCCACAAGCTCCCTGCGTACCTGAATCGTCCAGTTCGTGATGAGTTCTGATGATGTACAGAAGGAGGTCGTGCAAGGCCGCAACTGACCACCCGAAGCGGGGGAGGGGGTGGTCGTAGCAGACCCAAGTTGGCCAAAAGTGGACAATCGCCCCTAGTTCCCAGCCACCCCCACGACAGAAACCTGTCACGGCAGGCCACAAAGCTGCGTCGGCCAGTTCCTGACGATCCTTATCGTTTACGTAAAGATCATGCATGCAAGGCCACTTGTGGCCGTCGGTAGGCGTGGGGTGGCAAACGCCCCTGGCACCCACAGCACCCACAGCAACCCCAACCCCACCTCTTCCCCCGGACTTCCATCATTGGCAGCCGTGCTTGATGACCGCAACAGCTCCTTGCGCTGCCACGCCGTCCATCGTCCATCGTCCAGCTCCTGATTTGAAAGATTCACGAGGCACTCTCGCAAAGCCAATATCTGAAACCCGCAGCCATGAGGGGGAAGTGAGAGATTAGCGGCTCCATGCCGGCAATAAGCGGGCAATAGCTAGTGATGGACAGGTGCCAACACCAGATCCTTCAACCTCTTCCAGAAGTCACGCTCCGAGGCCGTAACTTCCTCGCGTGCCGTAGGGTCCATTTTCTGCAGCCCTGCGCCAGCTGCAAAGCCAATTCGGACCACCTGCAGCCGCGAGGCTGCGAAGGGAAAAAGCAGACAGTCGCCACTGACTTTTCCACCGAACCTCGTTGCTCACTCGCCAGCGGTCACAGTCATCCTCTGGAAGTCGTCTGTGAGACCATATATTGCCGTTGCGAGGTGTGCAGCTATTGTCCGGTCAAGCAGCACCGCGGCGATTGAGCGACCATGTCATTCTAAACCCAGCGCTCACACAGAACCTAGCGCCCATGTCATCTCTGCGCGGGCGAGTTCACACCCGATTAGACTCAAGTGGCAGCTCTAGTGTGTAGGAGACCGGTCTGGCACACGCTGGTAGGATGCTGTGCATCTCGCCGAACAATATATCATGTATTCTACGCCGACCATCATGCATCTGGCATTAACGGGCCACACCATGGCCAAGATGGACTATGTAGTTGGTTTACAACGCGAACTGCTCTCAAGCCAGCCAGCCAACAAGATGCTGAGTCTCCTCGCATGTCGCGAGCTAATAGACAGCCGGGAGGGTCTGGAGGCAGAAGTATGAGGTCGCAATCCCCCCAAACAGCACGTACACACACATAGCGATACCCGGCCGCGTTGTGCTGCTCACCGGCCGTCGTCACTGCTCGCAAGTTTCTGGCCAAGCCACGTCAGTATCGATATGAGAACAAAGCGATCACGCTGCCAAAACCCTCATCAATTGACCTGAGCTACTTCTGAATAACCAGTCTTCTCCGCGCATCCTGTGCAATAGAACAGATTGTAACAAGATCCGAATTTCGACTTTTTGCACCCCTGCGCCCAAGGCTGCTTTAATGGTGTCCAGCTCAGGCGCTAAGCAGGCTGCTCAGGGAGCTGCCCTGAGCTGGCCCTGAGCCGACCCTGAGCCACCCTGAGTCGCCCTGAGCTCTTCATGAGCTGCGTTTAAGCTCACCATGATGGGCGCCGCATACTGGCAGATGCCGATGCTTTCCGAGTATAATTAGTGTGCCACGGCACACGCACAACCTGCCTCCAGGCTATATATTTGCCGGCATCCGCACTTGCTCGCGCTGTGTTTCTGCCGGCGGCACAACGCACGCAGTGGTTCACCGCGCAGCTTTGACAGTCTCGCTAGTCTGGCGCTCGGGCAACCTCTGTCCTGTATTGTTGTACAATGCGAGACCGACGAAGGAGCTCTGAGGAAGATGCCGACAGGCGGGTGGCAGCTGCCATCAAGGATGGCATGCCTACAGACCCAAGTCAAATCAACGCCCACATCGTGCACCGAAACATTAATGAGAAGACCGCGCAAAGATACAGAAAGGCATTGGTTTTGTGGAAAGCGTGAGTTCATTAACCCTGACGGCCTTTGGTGTCAGCTAACAAGTTGCAAGGTTTGAGAAGGCATTCCCTGGTTCGACACCGACGAACATCCAGACGTTGAAGCAATTTGCCGAGTGCGTTGCCCGAACAGCAAAAGGGAGGCTCCACAAAGCGGGCCAAGGCCGCGCGACCCCAGCGAGCGTGCGTGTGGAAATGAGACGCTTCTGCAATGCTTGGCAGCGCGAGCACAATACGGTTATACCTCAAGATGTGAAGCGATCTATGGCCCCGGTTAGCCCTCCTTCTACATCTGGCGGCTTCCATGCTAACCCGAGGACTAGTATATCGAAGGCGAGCTGGCAAAGAAAATCGGACTACTCACGGGCAAGAAAGGCCAAAAGACGAAGACTTTCCTCACCATCGAGAATTACGTCCACATGCAAAAGTATTACTGGTGTGGCGACTATCATGACTATATACACGACGGATGCCGCGCAGACTATGCGAATATCTTTAATACCCACTGTTTCACCTCAGCGAGGCGTCAAGAAGTGTGCCAAGCACGGTATCAGGTACGGTCCCCCCTGCCTCACTGGATCGCTGCCTGACCTTTGCGACTAAACCCTGTCAGGATCTGGTACTCCTGGTTTCGTGGACGAAAGGGAAACCAGAGTTCAAACTAAAGTTCACGAGAGAAATCTGCAAAGGGACAGATAAGAATCAGTAAGACCCCCTGTCTTCGCAATGAAGTCAAAAACTAAATGAAAGGCAGACCTGAACACCCATTCGCCGAACAAATAGAAGGCCCAGACGAGATTCCACCGCCTCTGTTTGCCCAACCGCTCTTGCACTGGCTTGCCAATTTTATCTCTTCAGGTGCATCTCCTGAACTCGAGACGGTTGAGCAGGCCCTTGCCCTGGAGCCTCCTCGAAACGGAAATTTTCGACTTATAGAATGGGACCACAGCATGCTAGAAAAGCCTGTATTTCCCAAGTGGACTGGCAAAGGCCCTGCGGACGAGTCACGAAGCCCAGATTCGTTCGGCACGGACGGGTCAAAATGGGCAAAGCGAGCAGGCCTCACCACAGGCTTGGGACTTCATGCGCCTCGCCGAGAGATCCTCATCAATTGCAATGGTAAGACGGGTTACGTCCCATCTCAAGAAGGCACCCCATCTAACTCCCTACAGATAAAGGCTACTCTCTTGGTCAAGTACTTCGTTTTGCTTCTCAACATAACACAGGTGTTCTAGTCGACCATTATCTCGGGAACATATCTACAGTGGACGGCGCAGGAACATACCTCAAGATGCGACAAAGGACAGACCTCGCAGAAGACTTCCGATCTGCAACCATGCGGTGGAATCCAAATCTTCCATTGTCACTATCAGCCAGAGACCGAGAAGAGCTTCGTGACAGCGCAGATTACAAAGTGTTGACTCAGCGGATTGAAGAACTCAATGTGCGGATAAGTGAAGCCATCACCACGGACGAGAAAGACCAATTGAAAGCACAGCGGAGTATGGAGTACGATCGACGGAAAGCAATCGAAAGAAAGATGCTCGGAGAAATTCAGACCAACCAACAGATCAATTACGAACCGAGTAAAGAACCGCATCTACAGCAAGACTGGCGCCGAAATCATTTCCGCCGCATCTCTCATATGCTGCCTCCTGAACGCCTGCGCCTTGCTGAAACGATGGTGTTGCGGGCGCCACCGCGAAGCCCGGAATGGGTCTGTGCATTGAAGGATCTTGTTGCCCTGCGTAGGGATGACAACAGCACGGCATATCAGGCCGTCATGAGGCCCATCAATGGCCACTGTGCGGTTCCCTCGTGCGGCAGGAAGATGGCCAGGTAAATTTATCCGAAGCGAAATAGAGCCACTCTATGTTTCCTGCTGCTGACCCTGTGCACTAGCATACCAGCAGCAAGAAGGTGGGAGCATGTGTACAAATGCCGCGAATCTCACTATAAGCAGAAGGCTGGTTTTGCAAAATTTTGCTTCCAATGCAGCACGTGGGTGGAAAGTAAGGAAGAATGGACGCACCATTGTCAAACTCACATCGACAAGGACGACATCCCATTTCGCTGCGATCTCGTCGTTTTCCGTCACGCTGTAGCCTGTGCAGGGTACTGTCCAGTTCACCTGGGAAGGCAGGACATGCCGGCCCACAAACGGATGAAACAATTTACAGACAAAACGTGCTGGCAGCGCCACGTTTCAGCTTGTTTGGCGCGATATTTTGCAAGTCGAGGCCCAGGCAACTTTGCGTGCCCCCATGGACTATGTCCCGTCTCCTGCAACTCAGCAAACGAACTGTGGCGCCACCTTGACGATGTGCACAGCATTCCGAAGCCCAAGGCTTTTACCCTAGAAGGGCAGAAAAACGAATTGAAACCCGAATGCACCAAAGGAGAGCAGAAGTTGAAGTTCAAAGAACACCGAGGTTCGATGACGGGAAGCTTGCAGGCGCTGACGTTGCCATCACGGGAACCTAGTGTACTGTCAACTGCTGATCTAGTGCTTCTGGACAGCAACATGCCCGCTATCGCGGTACCTTCCACGCCCTGCAACGGTCACAGAGACGATGAGTCTGGTTGGTCGGTCTCACCTTCTGACTCTGATTCATCCATCTCGGACAATGAACAAAGTTCAGATCAATACCCCATCGAATGCTTGCTTGCAATGTGGAAGACTCAGGGGACGGAGCTGTTTCTGGTGAAATGGGAGGGGGGGAGTACAAGTTGGGAGCCAGAAAGTAACGTCCCTGACCAGAGCATTGCTGAACTCAAAAGAACTTACCGGGGTTTCCGGGACGGGATTGAGATACTACAAACGCAGGTCAGGGGCAAAGCACTGTGGTACAAGATAATGTTCTTGAATTTCGACGGAGCAGACGAAGATAGGTCCTGGTGGGTGCCAGAGAAGGCAATGGACCCGGAAGTCCGCGTCAAGCGCGAAACGAAAAACAAGCGACGGCGGAGGAAGCGTAGTTAGACATACACACTTTGGACTACATTCAAGCACTCCAGCAGCGGCAGCGGTGTTTCTACCGTACAGAGAAATTTAGACATAGGAATCAAACTAAGAGATGACGAGAAGCATGAGTTCCTACCTGCCGCAGAACTGCTATCTAACGGCCACGCTTCGTGGCAGCTGCCTTCCGCCGCATATTTCGAATGACAAAAATGGGCATCTCAACATATACCTTAGAGTCAATAAGTAAACTGCATAGTAAAACGAGACCTCGAGTTCCCAAAAAGTTACCGAACGATAGAATAACAGCAGAAGATGGGTATGCAACATCGGCGTCGCGGGGCGGGAGCGTGGAAACGGTCCCGATGACGTCTATCTGCGGACGTGAACGGCAGGAGCACCAAGGCGGATAATTGGGGACGCAACAGAATGCTTTAACGTCATACCGCAAGGGATTGGACGGAGCCGGCTTGGCTCACGACGAGATCCTCGAAGCCACGACAAGTGCCCAAGAATTCGACGCGTATCCTGGGTCCAGATATTCTGTGCAGCTACATTTTCACGGTCATCGGTACTATCGCCCCTTGGAAACCCCACATCCTTCCAGTTGACGAGGTCCATCTCCACCAGCGCCTAGAAATATGCTGAATTGAATTGGTCTAGAAGGGCGACAAACAGAGCATCAAGGTGCATGGGACATGGGGCTTTCCAAGTCATTCTCCGCCAATTGCGGAAGCACGTTCTGTGCAGGTATTGTCTGTCGTCAAACTCAACGATCGGATTGAGACGATATGCGGAACAATTCCAGCGGTGCCGACAACATATGCTAATAGGGACTGATCGCCTTGCTACCTGATCTTGCAATTGGTTGTGCCGAGCCAAGACATTACCTTGCGAGTGAGTCGGTTGGAATGACTTTGACAGTTGCCTCCGTCATCTTCGGATTCGAATTCGCGCTCTCGTCAGAGTCCAACCGTCCAACGCATCAGCATACTCTTTTTCATGGGGACAAACATGCGCCGTAGCATACATCACGTCGGCTTGAAAGCCTAGAGTAGAGCGCGGGCCAGGTCATTCGACGAGACCGGTTGGGAACAGACCGGACACAGAGGGTCTGGGGCATCGCTTCTAGACCCTTCCGCGGCCGTGTCTCCCCCACTCTCATATGAGGCAGTTTTGGCTCCATTACATACTGCAGCGGGTTTCAACGACTGATGATGGACGGTCAACTTTGCGGGTTGACATTTTCCCGCCGACTGCACGACCGCACCCAGCATGAGCCATTGTCAGCGCTCAGGCGAGATTGTCAGCGTTGCAGGCAAGCAAGCATGGCGAGGGTGTCAAGTGCGATGGTGTGGAGACTCGTGGTGTGAAGCAAAATCAGCTTCCAGGACGAGTGGTGTGAAGCGTGTAGTCTTGCAGGACGCGTGGTGCGAAGCTCGCGGACGGTGGTGTGAAGCATGCAGGCTTGCAGGACGTGTGGTGTGAAGCAAAGAAGCTGCTGGTGGGCTGAATGACAGGGGACACCGATCCTTGTCTACACCCATGTGCCCACCCTGGTCTTACCCCTTGCCCTGGCAGTTTCGCCAGAACCTGGAGGCGGGATCCCTCATCACGAAGCCGCAATGGGCATGAGCTGGAAAGGCCTGCGAGCAGCGGGGGCAACTTTGCAGCACACGTCCTGCGAGCTTCACACCACACATCTGCAAGCCTTCATGCTTCACACCACACATCCTGCGAGCTTCACACCACTCGTCCTGGAAGCCGATTTTGTTTCACACCACACATCCTGCAAGCCTCCATGCTTCACACCACACGTCCTGCAAGCCGATTTTGCTTCAGACCACACATCCTGGGACCTTCACACCACTCGTCCTTGAAGCCGACTTGGCTTCACACCACTCATCCTGCAAGCCTACATGCTTCACACTACTCAGGCTTCAACGGCTGCGTACGTAAGGGACGAGGTGATCTAGAAATCGCTCCGGTTCTTCTTGTTCGCTACCCAGTTCCCCCGAAAAACTCTGCAAGTTCCGTCGCACTCAGTTCGGATCACAGAGTTACTAGTGATGGCATGCACGACGCCCGAGCGGGAACTCCCCCCACCCCGACAGACGCTTTTCATCAGTGTCGATGAGCAACGAACTTGTGATTTCGGCAATCCAGACTTCGGCTGCACCACGTCTGCGGCCACCGCCCTCGACATTAGAGCAATTTGCACGATTCGACTTCCGGCGAGCCATCGTACCTTCTCGAAATTCTCGACCGTACGACGCCGCTATATAGTGGATACAAACGTGGAAGGCATAAAATTGGACCTAAAGGCTACAGAGCACCGTGATAGGAACAAGATTCGTGCAACTCAGCGCGGCCTCTATGCCAGTTTCTCGGCAGCAAACGAAGCGTGCTTCTAGAAGAATTAGATCTAATGTACTGTATTACAACTTTCTTGGGTCCTGTCCCCAATAGACTCGAGACATGAGTGAAAATGAAGTGTCGCCTTTCATTCTCAATCCTCTCGGCCTGTTGCTTGAGAAGCATTCCACCATGTCCTGAGACTCCCATCGCTGCGGCGTTCTTCCGAACCCCATACTGACTGCCACCGGTTTCTCCTTTACCTACGTCTCCGGGTGCTCGGTCGTTTCAGTATTCAGGATGTGGTACGAATTCCTACATCTGCGTCTCGAAGCCGCCGTCGAGATCTTGAGCTAGGTCAGCCTTGATTGTGGTAACACCTGGTGCGTGACTACATAGCCTTACATATTTGTGCGTCTACTCCTGCATCGAATCTTCGGATGCGTACGTATAGTGCGGTGTTGATCCTGCCACGAGAGGATTTGAGGGGGAACAGACGGACACAGATGGTCTAGGGTGTCGGCCGCAGACCCTCCCACGGTAGCTCGTACGCCATTCCGGTAGTGAGGCAGTTTGGCTCAGCCGACTCCGTCTGCAGCAAGCTTTGACGACGCGATGAACGGTCAACTTGGGAATAGAGGCTCCTTCCCGCGTGACCTCAGCATGAGCCAAGGTACAGACAGGTGGTGGGAAAGTCTGGGCAGAAGTCTGGGCAGAAGTCTGGGCAGAAGTCTGGGCAGAAGTCTGGGGTGTCGGCCCTAGACCCTTCTGGCGGCTCCTACCTTTTTGCAACTGTGAGGCAGTTCTGGCTTCTCATTATAATTACAGTATGCACTGCACACTGCAGCAGGCCTCCATTGTGGAAGGTGGCCGTTCAAAGCGCCCAGTCTCTCGCCCCTCAGCTCCCGAGCCACACCCGGAATAATCCTTTGTCGGCGCTCGCGAAGCCGTCAGTCGCCAGGCAAGCATGAGAGAGGGTGTGAAGCTTGATGGAGTAGAAGACTTGGGGTGTAAACCTTCATGGTGTGGAGCTCCACGGGGCGCAGAAGTGGATGGTGGGCTTAAAGCGCAGGGGCCATGGGCCGCCTCTGTAGTACCCTGTACTCACCCTGGCCTTGTCGTACCAAAATTTTGGCATAGCCCACGGCTCTGGCCGACTAGGGCCCGCCGAGGTGTTCGACGCAGAGGCAGTCGGGGCCCTGGAGGGCCTACAAGCCGCCATAGCTGCTGCCGTCAACACGACGACAAGCATCGTAGTATGCATCGACAACCTTGCAGTGGCCACCTGCTTGCGCGGGAACCCAGCCGACTCGTCGCAGGACGCTTTCACCAAGTTCCAGGACCTGGCGAGAGCACACGGAGACGTCGAGGTCCGCTGGATCCCAGGACATGCCGGCATACCAGGCAATGAGGAGGCCGACAGCCTCGCCAAAGCTGGATGCCTGCTGCCTGAGCCGCCCGGAGCCGTACCATCTCTGGCACACCTGCGCCGACTGGCCAGACAGCAGCCTAGAGATGCCTTCAAAGCATGGTGGACGACCGAAGCCCCAGAGTCGTACAAGCCTATGCACCTCGAGGTGACCACAAGCTGCCCACCAGAACTCATGCTCCCCAGAGCAACCCTCCACAGTGTCCTCGCGGCGAGATCTCGCCACGGAGACTTTGCCGACTACCACGAGCGTTTCAATCATGACGACGCACGTCTTGACTGCTCATGCGGACGACGCAAAGCGCCAGAGCACCCATTCTACTGCAGGAAGATACCGCCACGGCTCCGGATGAGGCTTGCCCCCTCACCGGCCGAAGCGA
>NW_017264064.1:17625-77456 GCF_001653265.1 Purpureocillium lilacinum
AGTCGCTTGCAACTCCACATCCCGCTGACGGGTGCGAGGCTCCGACGAAAGAGCGCCTTTCAGCCGCTGAGATGCTAGATGGTGTTTGTTTTGAAATGAGGACGCGCTGAGGATGGTGGGGCGGCGGGAAATCGGCCGATGGCGCCTCAGGCAGCAAGCCGCCTGTGGCCGCTAACCTAGACAACAGGCATGAAACCAGCCGCCGTACAACCCGATCCAGCAGCATCTTTGTACATTAGAATCAGCAGCCTAGCACGTCCTTTGCCCCAATAGGGGCTTTCAGCTATTACTGTAGCTCCCGGACGTTAAATAATTATCTTATCTTATCTTATCTTATCCTAAATTTTGGCAGCCAAATTAAGACCCCGCTGCGGTGAATCAAAAACTGCTCCAGTACTTCGAGCGCTGGAGGCTGGAACGGAGTGCCAGGACGAGTGTGGTAATATGGTAGACTCAAGCATCCTGAAAGCAATCGGTCCTGCGTTGTATTTCAGTCGTTCCAGCGCTGTGACAACCAGACGTCAAAGGGCATTGACCGATCATCACAATGCATGCCAGAGCACCCTTCCGCTTCTCTTCCCTTGTCATCAATCCTTCCTGACTCAAGCTTCTTCCACCGCAACTTCGTGACAAGGAACTCGCGGGAGACAGTAGGACAACTGGTACGACTGCTCGGCCTGCACCCGTGATGGACGCATCGGAGAGAAAGGGTAAGAATTATGTACAGCTATGCGAGTCGTCTCGTGGTCTCCGGTCGAGAGCAAGCTGTCGCGAACAGAGCATCAGGTGAACACGTTAACAATGATACCTGCGGCCATCCAGGGCTGACCAGCCATTGCTGTAGGAGCCTCAATGTCGAAGGCCGCCTCAGCTCAGAGCATGCACGATCCCATTCACACGGGCAAGGATCTTAACTGTTGGCACAGCCTGAACGCGAACATCAACGCACAATCCGGGAAAGGTACAAGCGTCTTAGTGGCTTCGGTCGACCATGGGTGTGCTGTCCGCTTCCACTCACGTATCATGAAGCTCTTCACCGCCGACCGCAAAGGTTGGTTGCGGCGAAACCGAGCTCTCCTCGAATCGGATCGGCGCGCCCGACCCAAGCGATACCAGGTCATGGCTAAGTCCAATATGGCAGACTGTAAGAAGCAAGGGGTGGTGGTTCATGAAAACCGAGTGCGAGAAGACGCTGGACAAGTTCAGGCACCTACCGGGTTCGCTATATGTTCATGCGACCGTGGCTCCAAGGCAGAGCCATGCCAGGTTGTCCAAGCTAGTCGCGACGACAAAGACTTCACGGCTCTGCCCGACTACAGCCCATCACTCAACACGCTCTCCCGTCGGACCAACTGCCTGAAGGTGGACTGGGATGGTCGGCCACTTGACCTAGGAGACGACCCATATGCTTACCTACTGCATCCGGAAGAAGTCACGCTGGCCTCTACCCTTCGCCTCGATTGTGCGACATATCTCACGAGCAAGCGCCACATCTTTCAGCGGAGGCTGGTATGCCTGCGTATTGGCAAAGAGTTTCGTAAGACGGACGCGCAGAAGGCCTGCAAAATTGATGTCAACAAGGCTTCGAAGATGTGGACAGCATTCAAGGCGGTGGGTTGGTTAGACGAGTCATTCATGCGCCAATTCCTGTGAACAGGTTGGCTCTCTCAAATTGTTTCGGCTCTGTTCGGTGCGAGACATGCTGGGATCCCCAGTGGCATTGTATTTTCTACTGCCGACCACCATTGCCTCCAGGCGTTGGCCCCATCTCATGGCTCACACAGAGTAACAGCTTGAACGATTACTGAGCGTTGCCGCAGACAAAAGGACAGCATACATTGTCAGACGACGAAGGGGCACAGATAATCGTCCATCAGGTAGGCGACAGTGGACGAGTTTTGGTCTTGTGGTCTGTAATTCCGTTGCACAGGCGTGTCGGGCGTCGGGTGCGTCTTTCGTGCGGGAGAGGTTCAGGCCATTCTGGAGGCCGTTCATCGTTGTGGGCCGTTGCAACTTTAAGAAGCTGGCATGCGAGGCCGGTAGCCTTATCGATAGCTGTTGAGTTTGATGTTGGGCGTTTAGGTTCAGTCGTGGTGCTGCGCTGATGTGCTGCTCACTGTCTCGAAACGCAACCTGGTCATAAACTTGCCCTCAGGGTTTCGCGCTCGAAGCCCACTCTATGGCCAACCTACCTGACTAGCGTCTACACGGAGGTCAAAACAGAACCGAAGGCTGCATTTCGATTCGTGCAGTTCGTTGTGGCCATGAGCAGGCGACTTTCGGTCGATTTGCAGCTGTTGCTTTCAAAATTGCGTGTGATGACGTTTGGGACCAACTGGCAACTATTATGCTCACATTGTACACGAAGTGGGACGGCTATATGTTAACTCGGTCCGTTTCTACAGACGGCGAGACCCCTCTCCCAGGCTGGGCATAAAATTAGCGCCAGAAGAGTAGGAACCCAAATCAGTTCCGTCAGCTCAGCTTATACATTAAGGCCTGGAAGCTACTCGGATGCGGCAGAAGGGTTGCACCACCTCTGACTGCACATTCGAGGCGATCCTCGGGCGATTACGAGCGGCTCTCTGGCCGCGTTCAATATGCAACCGGCAGAGCTTGGACACACCATGGGTGCTCCTCTCAGACAGCATGAAAGACACAGAAAGCAGGTCCTGGACAAAACAGCGCAACAAGCGCGAGTTACTGACGAAATTCCGCTGGAAGATAAGCCTTGTTGCTCCAAGGCGGCTTTCGAGCACCCACGGCTTCGGAAATGCCCCTACGACTTGTCCACAGTCGACTGGGAGAAAGCTATCCTGCTAGGAGGTGGATTAGATGGGTATGTTTGGACGGTGTACTTTGGGACGAACGGCCCTTTCGCACTTAAGGTGGTAAGTTTACTATGCTATCTTGGTTCTCGCGAGACGCTTGCTCTTCTTATGGGCCCTTTCAGTTCCATGACACCGAACCGCCCGTTTTCATGCACTATTATGCTTTCCAGCGAGAGTGCCAAATGCCGCTATTGTACAGTTGCTTATTACTGCAGTGCAGCAAGCGACTGCCACCGGACCGATAATCATCAAGAATAATCCGAGCTCCAATCGCGACGCCCAAGCCAATCTCCTTGCCTTTTTCGATAAGCAACGACAAATACGACAAAGTCAGCAGACCACTTTGAATGAAAGGGACACGATCATCTCGACAGCTCCGCCAATGACCCAATGTTATGGGTCGCTGAAGTTTGATGGCCAAGCCTTCCGCAAAATGCCTCATCCAGTACGACCGCCAACACAAAGGTATACAAGCTTATATGCGGGTTTCAACCGACACGAGCTACTTTGGAATAGTTTACGAATACGTCGTCGGGGCTCAAATAATCAGGAGCTGGTGGAGGAAGTGGATTTGGTTTTCTATCGTGCAGGTTTCGGTTACACGCTGTCGCCAGACCGGAGAAATTGGCGTGGAAGCAGGCTCGTAGATCATAGCGAATATGTACATCCACAAGGGTTCGGTACGGACCGAGGCGCGCAACACAGATTCTGGTGTGACTTTTGACTGGCGTTTTTGATCTATCAGTACCATCTTCTGCACGGGATTTGAAAAGCCCATTGAATCAACCGC
Source organism: Purpureocillium lilacinum (assembly GCF_001653265.1). NCBI lineage: Eukaryota > Fungi > Ascomycota > Sordariomycetes > Hypocreales > Ophiocordycipitaceae > Purpureocillium > Purpureocillium lilacinum. Next base: position 21,247 of record NW_017264064.1, read on the forward strand.
TCTCCAAGCTTGTGAACGACATAATGTATGTAATTGCAGTCCATTGACCTTAACAAGGCTCGAACATGCTCGTAACATCTGAGTACCACCCCAAACGCACCAACAGTGTATGTACCGTACATGGTACGGTATTGGAAAGCTCTTCGCGAAGTACACATGCTTGCGGCCTTGTTTCTCGTATCCGCCATCCACCTTTGTCCAGTCCCTCTCAACTGTGTCGATCTTGTTTCCATGGCTGTCTCTATAGTACAGTGTGTTTCTGAAAGTGTTCTTTTCAATCGTGACTCGTACAGTATGCGCTTGGCTTCGCCTCCCATTTTGAGGCGTTTAGCTTCAAAGTCGGGAGCATCAGGGTCTTCTTGTAAACCGGGATCTACCTGTCGTGTAGTATCGGTTTCAGGCGGACCGCGTGTTTCTGAGGAATGCCCCGCCGATAGGACTCGAGTCGGGATTAATATGACTGGATGTCGTCCTCGTGGACAGCAGGTAGCATTGGTAGTTCACGCTGCATGGGCGAACCCAGGGCGTTCCCGGCGCTCCGTTCAATCGTGGCATTCTCGCGAGTAGGCCCTTGTGGATTGGGCTCTTGATGGGCATCGTCTCCGCTCAACTTCCGCTTCGCCTTGCCAGATGTATTGTGAACATAGCCTGCTCGCTCATCGCGGCGCCTAGTATCGTGGCCTGGGCACGAGCAGCATTCTGTGACATTTCTGGCGAAAGCTGACCAATGGCAAGCCTCTATGGCACGCATTGTAATCCAGCCAGCGTGTTTGTTATTGGCGGCCGACATCAACGAAATTCATTCAACGCCGGCGCGAGTTGCCAGGAGGACCACGCCACGACCGTTAATGAGACAAGCTTAGATGCTAGCAATACTGCCCATCAGCACACCAGCGTGCGCCAATGGACACGCCCAGAGTCTCTGTAATGGCACTTCTACATTCGCACTTCAGAATTGAGTCTTAAAACGCTTGCATCCAGTGTTTCCCTGCTGTGTGTGGCCTTCTTTGACAGCCGGTATGTGCTGTGCGAACTGCCTGGTCTGCACGTGTGTGGGAGGGAGCTCCATGGCGTCCTGGATGTGACAGTAGAATCTTAGTCGCACCGTCTTGAGATGACACCCCGCGGCTCGTACGAGACTGTGCATAATCCTTTTCTCTAACTTCGAACCGGAACGGAAACGTTCGCCAAGGGCGCTTCGCTTGGCCAGTCTCTTTCGTAAACTTTGAAGCGTGCGGCTCACGGCGCACTAAGTGAACGCCATTGCACGGCCGCCTTTAGGTGGGATATTGTTCGACGGCGGGTGGTCAGCAGATGGACAACAGGTGGACAACGGATGGACAACGGATGGATAACAGATGGTCAACGGATGGACAACAGATGGATAACAGATGGACGACAGATGGACAAAGATGGACAACAGATGGATAACGGGTGGACAACAGATGACATAGCACTGTAGAGCCTTTGCGCAGCCTGCGAGCAGGGTGACGAGAAAATTCATGCATGTGGTTTCGACTGCCATCCACCTGCATGCTTGCCGCTGTTATCCGCGGCGGGTGCACGCGAATCGAGGATAGATATATGCTGTATGTTGACGGTGTATAAGAAGCCTCCCTTTTCCAGCTCATGTCCTTTTCTTTCCCAAGCACAAAAGTCACAAAGTTTCCAGCAAGTCGCACCTCACCCATCAACGCAAAATCAGGTCAGAGATGCACCGGACAATGAGGAATGCGCTTGCTAACTACTGCCATAGCATCAGTTGTCCACTAAAGACTTAGCAATCATGGCCCCAGATCCAACGTGTGTAAGGTGTAACGGATTGGGCAGCTACGCTGTCAGGTGTTCTTCTTGTGGAGGTAGTGGTCAAAGCTGGGACCAATGTCGAAGCTGCCGCGGAGTGGGACATTTTTCGCACGAGGACTGGGAATGCGACTCATGCAAAGGCGAGGGAGGCAGATATATCAACTGTGCAGCTTGTGGGATCACCGGGTTCCAATGGCAGACATGCAATCCATGCATGCCGCGTTGAATCCACCGGCGCTACGTTCACAGGCTCGGCCTATACTCGTTCATTATCGAAAGTCTGAAAGCTATCTCTTCGTCTCACCACAGAGCTGCTTGATCTGCGTCGAACCTTGATAACTCCTTCCCTGCGTCTTCGAGGTTCCTTCTCGCCTTCATCCGCATGTAAAAAATTGGGCAGTCTTTGCTACTACATATCACCTCAGTGTGCATATTGCCTTGACACCTCTGACACTGTGTCCACAGTCGCCCAAATCGCACCTCGAGGTCAGACACCTCATCCAATGTCCTTTGGTAAAGCTCACCAATTCGGGGCGCGCAATCCAGGCAAACTGCCCCCGAGGCTTCTCTTTGATCTGTCATCGGTTTCTTGCAGCCCATGCACGTCTGCGTTTTCTTAGCAAACTTCATCAGGCCGCCAATCGTCGGAGCCGCAACTGAGATGACTCGAGTGTGGTCTCCAGCAAGAAGTGACTTGGCCTTCGAATCGCCAAGAATTGGCTCAAAGATGCGCCCCAGAGGCTTCGCCAGCTGGTTGTCTAGGTAGTATCTGGTGTCGATCGGTATGTTGTTTTCCAGGACGTACATTGGGTCTTCCGACTTCTCGAAGTTTCGCGCTCCAGTCGCTCCCCTGACCATGACATAGGCGACTCGGTCTCCCAATGCAGGAGCTGAGCCCGCATCACGCTTTTTCATGCGATGCGCCAGCTCGACGTGAGCTTGCTTCGCGGCGTAATCATCTTTTGTCAGTGCCTTGGTGATGACAAGCTTCGACATGTCGACTTTGTTCTGCAATAGCTTTGCAATGGTGCTTTTGACATAGCTAAGACTCTGTTAGCTGGGGCAGTAGATGACAAGGTACGGACTTACTCTTGCGCACTTTGGACATCTTGTTCAATCAAGATCATCTTCAGAACCTTCTCGATCACAGTTTGAACAAGAAGGCAGTTATCCCGCCGCACAGTCTCAATGCCTTTGGTGTCCATTTTGTCATACTTCTCCGGTGTTGTGTAATAAAGCCCTGCATAGCGCTTCTTGTTGATGAGAAGGTATGGGAAGTATACCTTTTCAAATTCCAGCCTGATCGGCTGGACAAAATGAGAGGATACGTACTGTGACGCTTCCTGGCCCAGCTTCATAGCCTCCGTCAAGTCCCTGGTACCAAATTTGACCATGACAGAATCTGTGTCACCATAGATGACCTGTGCATCGTGGCTGTAACCATTCGCAATGGTATACTTCTTTTCCACTTCTTCCTTTGTCTTCTCAATCATTTGTCGTCCGAAGCTTGTCGTGCTGCTCGCGATTTCGAGACATGGCAGCTTTCCAGTCGTTGCGCCGGTCAATCCATATACGCTGTTGGCGCTTATTTTCAGGGCCAGTTGGCGACCATTCAGAACTGCTTTCTTGAATGGATCCTTCTCCACAGCTAGTTCACGTTTGGCTTGCTTCCGCGCCATGAGGAGTTCTTCAAGAATCTGCGACAAGAGCCCTTTCCTTTGTCTTGTCGTCACAAACGTGTCGCCGTTGGGTGTGACGATGAAATCTTCGTCTCGTTTCAAACCCAGCCTCGTGATGGTTGGTTTATCGATCAATGTAGTGTAGCAGAGATTGTGGGCTTGGATGATGCTGGGATACAAGGAGGCGAAGTCCAGTGTTGCAATTGGCACATCGTAGTAGCCTCGTATCGGCTCGATGACGGTTGCTCCTTCGTATTGCTCATCTGAGCCATTTGCCTTCATATTAGGAATGACGAGCTTCTGTTCAAAAGCCTTCCGGTAAAGCTGGCTGATGAACTTGATTTGCTGGCCACGGGACAAGAGGAAGTTGAATGGAACACCTGTGACCCTAGCCATTTCGGTGTAGTTCTCAAGACAGGACAGCTTGTCCATGAGACGTTGTGGAAGATACGCATCCTTCAAACAGTACAACGCGAGGCGCCGGCGGGATTCGGGAGTACCGTTGAACAGCTCGGTGATCATCGTGTGGTGGACATCCTCCTTCTGTTCGCCCAGGAAATTTGCGCAGACGGAGTTCAACGAATAGCTGCGAAGGTGGTGGTCGCGTTGAATGAGTTGAAACAGGTCGAGCTGCAGTCGCCCGTTAATGTTGGTGGTTTTGGTATCACGGTTTCCCATCTGCTTGCTCGAGAAGCTTGTCTCTTTAGACTTTGATGGGACATTCAGATTGCGCGACCAGTATTCAAACCCCGACACTTTGAGGTGTTTGGCTCGATCAAGCAGATAAGGAAAGTCGAAATTGGCAATGTTGTAGCCGGTGATGACATCAGGGTCCGCCCGAACAAGGAAGTTCTGCCACGCCGAAAGCATCGCTTCCTCCCGGTCGAATTCTAGAACCTGCGTCGCTACAATAGCATGAGTCGTATCCAAGCAGAAAACGTTTCGAATGAACGGCTGTTTCTCCCCATATGTCGTCACGATGTTCGCGATTTGTATTACCGGGTCGCAGTTGGCTTCAGGAAATATGCCTTTACGAGCAGCGCACTCGATGTCGAAGGACAAGATACGTAGTGGGGCCATCTTAGCCCATTCATTGACTGGGTCGTGCGCGATGAGATGGAGATAACTGACTTGTGCTTCAATCTGGCACCTTGACTGGCGGTCATGACTCGGTATCATCTTGTACGACTTCGCCGGAGCTTCCACCCATGACATACCCGGAATCTGCGGTCTGTAAGTGTCCGTCTGTGGCTGAGGTACGGGGAACTTTCCTTGCAGTCGACCATGAATCGCAGTAGGTATTGGATGTTGTCGTATGTTTGGATGCTACCATCCACACCTTTCCATTTGCCCTTCCAGTTCGCGCGGCCACTTTCAATCGTGGAACGAACGACATTGATGAATTTGGGATCAGTGACTGTGATCCTCAAGTAAGGGCATTGCTGGTTGCCCGCGAAACCGTAGATGTTCTCCCGCGTAACCAAAGCCACCGAATGTATCGCCGGCTTGTGCTGAGCAATTTGAGTTTCGAGGTATACGCAGAACGATGCACAATCCTGGGGCTGAAACGTTGGTGGGGAGGCCACATAAAGGTAGTGCCTGAAGTCCGTGACGTGGAGTAGTACAGAGTTGCCTCGCTCGTTGACTCCGAACAATTTGACAGTAGGGAGACCGCCATGAAGCGTTCCTTCCTCGGCTTCAATAGCTTGGAAACAAAGGCTATCACACTCTGGTACAAGTGCTCGAACAGGTGGCCGATCCCACGATTGTCCCTTCTCATTGCAGTTTCGTTTCAGTTTCAGAATGTCGTGGCCGAATTTCTCGAGTATATCGGATTCGAACCCGCTTTTGGTCTGCGTCGAATACAGGCCGGGTCGAGAATCGTCTCGCGATCGGGCGAGCGCAGGGGCAACCGCAATCTTGCGCTTTTTGGAGGGAGTTTCCTCGCAGAGGGAGTTCGCATTACTGCGCGGCTCAGTGAGCACCAGGTTTCGGGGACGACGGGTGGTATCGAGGTCCATGTTGGGACTCAGCACATTGTGATTTCACGCTGAGGTGTAGCAAGAGAAGTAACCGAAGGGATTTCAGTAATAGGTGCGAGAAACACAATTTGACGCGACGCGACGGATGTGGCGCGACTGGCGACGCGACGCGGCGACGTCGATTTTTTATGGAGAAACAGAAAATAGAGACGCGGCAGCACGTGATGTGGTAGTTGACATTGATCGACGTGGCTGAGGAAATGATGGCCGATAAAACCCGACCCATGGGCAGGGGAACCTCTTCCAAATCCTAGCCACCAATGTACAGGGGGGCCCCTTCACCCTTCCTATCCGATAAATATCCGGTCATGGAAGAAATGATGACGTAATAGTGCCTTTGCCCAAAGGTCAGGATTGCAGCCCGAGCTCGCAAGTCAGCACATGCAATCTCGTTCCTCATCGTCTGCGGAGTCAGGATTCATCCGTGACTCGTGTCTGCAGGATAGTACAACTGCAGACTTACTGCACAGTACGTCGATCTCACTTTCAACAGCCCGGCCTGAGGTGCCGCAATTCCGTAAGCACAACCGCCAAAGACTTCCCTTTTGAAATGCGCCCGTCACCCGACAGCTTTGCAGCTGGGGCAAGCGGAATTTGCTCTTTCTGGTCTCAAATCTCGCACCTTGCTGGCCTTCCCGGCGATCCAATCATTCCACGAGGAGCATCATTTTCGCGCATTACGACCAACACAGGAACGCTATGCTGACACTGCAGTAGCCGCGATAGGGCGACAAGTCACGCATCCGTCTCAAAGCCACTTCATCACATCGATATGGATGGCGCAGACGTGACAGGGTGGACGGACGAACAGATATTAGCCGAGGCTGCAACTTGGGTATGGTTCGAGCATGCCTGCCATGAATTTCCCGAAGCTGACAGGCTAGAAGTTCTCCGAAGAGCCCGGTAACCTGGTCATTTGCGAGGAAGAGACAGATGAATTGGCGATCATTATCTACGTCACCGTGGACTTATATGGCCGGCAGGTCCACGAAAATGGTACTGTATTGTTTGCAGACCCTTCTAATCCCGGCGTTGTCACTGGTGAATTCGCCGACAGGCTCGGCGTTTGGCTGTTTCGAGTGCCAAAGGATGGTGTTTTTGTAGACAATGCTCGCGTTAGATATATCAAGAAGACGCGGAAGACGTAGCAGAACCACAGATGTTAGGAGACGACCGAAGCATCTGATATAACGAAGAAAGCCTTATAACATGGGACTTCTGACTCTTCAGGTACTTGAAGAACGGAACACAGTCGGAAGGGGAGTCCCAGATAATGCTTAGCCCGTCCCGTATTTCTGCCACGTTGCCTCTTGTGGGCCAATATACGGAGGTAATGAATTGATCGCTGATAAACAAACTTGATACTCGCTGGTGCGGCACCAAGAATCCGCTGTGTCCTATAGCATTGTCAGGCCAGCTTTGTTACTCATGTGACTGCCGACTTACCGGCTGAAGCACTTTGAATACCCCTCGCAACCGCCTGCGAAATTTGAACGCGGAACTTCGCTGCTTCTGGGCCAATGTGGGCCGAGAGATAGGAAGCTTGCCCTTGATGGACAAGCCGAGTAAATTGTAGGTCCTTTCCAATGTCTTGGATCAAGGAAGCGAGTAGTTGAGGAGGGTATGATGCCCTGTAGCTCCTAGACAAAAATTGCTCGAGCGCTTTAGAAGCAATTTTTTTGTGTGTTGTACTAGAGTTGGCGTTGACGGCCGCCGATTGTTGATGAATCACTTCAGCGCCTTCAGAAAACCGGCAGACGGTTTCCATAGCATGGCCTTGCTGGGTCATATGGTTATTTTGGTCACCCTCCCCGCGTTCTAGAGCGGCGAAGTCGTCTGTCATTGTACTCGGCGCATTGTTCACTCTCATGCCCTCTGGGAGACCATCTCGAGAGTCTCGCCCCGTCGCAGATGAGCTGACCATCGGACTGCCCCTATCTACCAAGCTGCTGTTGTTGTCTTCAGCGACTGCCGATCTACCGCTAATGCCCTGCCTTGAAGCGGCCGCCATGGCATTCCGGTCTGCCTGGGTTTGTTTGTTGACGGTTGATGACGGTGATGGTAAGCCTAATTATTGTCAATCGTGCTCTCGACACCCGAGGTGAGAGACGCACAAGAAGTGTCTGATGGCAAATTGTATTGTGAACAGAAAACAAGAACACTGGAATTGCACAAGAGTGCGCTGCCTTTGCTTTCTCTGAGACAACGGAAAAGGTCATCGCGGCGATGCGAGCTCATGTTATAGAGATTAGCCTGGCCAAGAGCGATAGCACAAAGCAGGACCGGAGCAGGTCCACAGCCGGCAAGCAAGTCATTTAGGAAGGCTTGATACGTGCGACGTTTCCGCGTATGTTGAGTATTGGTCAGAATATCGACAGCATCTTCAACTCGGGATTTTGCGGTGCATTCCAGATTCTGTTTGCCGTCAAGCTTTTGCGCAACGTTTGCGATCCGTCGCCAGGCTTCTTCCGGACTGAGTGGCCTTCGTGACTTATGTGGGGTTCCTTTTGACATAGCGACGAGGTTAAAGCGACGGTAACTGGGAGACGATAAAGGAGATAGGGCCTTTGGAAGGTGGCGGACAACGCTCGCAGTGGCGAACAAGGACCGCAGACGGATAGGCGAGTGGACAGTTTATGGACAAACGGGTCGATAAAAGATGGACAATGGATGGAAAGCGCATGGACAACGGGTGGACAATGCATGGACAATGGGTGGAGAGCAGGGGGACAAGTAGCGGGAGGGCTGACACCGCACAAGCCAATGCAGGGACTACAACATCCATCAGCTGGCCTTGGTCAGGACAGACGCCACATTTAGCATGCGCCAGGCCGGAGATGGGAGGCGACAATGATTGGTTCGGGGACGCGTTGTCCACCTAAGGCGTTGGACGCGAAAGTAGCTGACGAACCATTAGCCGCCCAGCCCGCATAGACAGGGTGACACTCTACTTGAGCCGCACCGCTTTCGGCTAAGCGGAGGTGGTACTTACACCGAATGTTGAGCCGACCGTGCGGGGAAATAGTAGCAGGACGTACTGTAATGGAGACCAATCCGGACCATCAAGGCCGGCTGCCGGTACTGTACCGCTAATGCAAGAGGCGGCGCGAAGGCCTTGAGATACCGCCAAGGCAAAGAGCATGCTGAGCCCCAGGTGGCGCAGAAGTTTCCAGTCCTACTTCCGAGGGCCGCAGTCCTGGCCGCACACAACATAGTGTCGGCCAGAATGCATTGCCCACAATGACGGGAACAAGGTGGTAACGCACATCCGTGATTACAGGGATTCCGGACGCGGGCCCGCCCACCCAACTAAGGGGTGCCACGAATCATGAGCTAACGGTCAGTCAATCGGCGGATGTGTGTGCTGCAAGACTTCGACCCGTGATGCCATCCGGTACCTTGCTCAGTGCTCGTGGCCTTGCTTTCTTTGTTGGAGTGTGGTGATCGCGTTGGCCGCTCACCCATGCGATGGCTTGCATGCGGAGAGCGTTGTTCGCGACCAACGTCATGTCGGTCAATCGACATGGCCTGGCTTATATGATTGCTGCGCCGCGTGGAGTAACATAAGTCCGTTGTGGCGTTCACAAAACAGTTCCTCGGCCTCGGTTCTCCGTCAATATAAATACGTCGACCTAGGTAGCATGTAGACTTGTTCTGGCCTCGCTATCTATCCAGCATAACTATCAACAGCTAATCTCTGGTTTCAATCTTTGGCTTGGACCATTCCCTCCTCGCACCAGCCCATCATCGGCTGGCTGTTACCAGACACTTAGCCCCAAATAGGAACACGGATACTCTCCAGCCTGCGGCTCGCACCACTGTGAGAAATGGAATCAGACAAGGGTAACGAGCATCTCGGAATGACTCTATCTTTCCCGCTTCTGAGGCAAACGGCCACCAATGGTCGTCCTGGATCGTCTGACAGGTAAGCTCTGGGCGAGTCTCGCGCTGATCCAGGGCGCAACGACGAGATTAAGTATTTGATGTGCCCTTGCTAAGCATGACTTAGGTTTTCTCCTCCGCAGCTTCTGGAATGTGACTGTCGTTCAAGCGCTACGCTAACGTCTGCACGATTCGACGTCGACGATATTGCCCACCTATCGGCACCGCCACCCGACCATGTCCATGTACCGGGCGACGTAGCTACTGGTTCTCACACAATCTTCAACAGCGATCAGTCATTTGAGACGCAAACCAGCATAGGCGACAGATTCCCCCAGAGATCTTGGCCTATCACCATTCTTTCCGATATTCCAGCGAGTGAAATCAGCACAGGCTACCTCGCAAGCCTTTTTGCGCATAACTCAGCCAGTCCAACGACTACCAATACGTCAACTTCACACAACCAAAGACAACAGCCGGCTGACGCACGGGCCAACCGCAACGCGATCGGGCCTGTCCGTGATTTGGCCAGGTCAGCATCCATTGATACGTCATTCTCGGGCGACGAAGTACAATTGCCGGCCGAAGTAGCCGTTAACGGATATGACCTTCGGACGGCCGTCCCAGAAGCTGAACATGAGTTCAATGAACTGCTTGCCAGAATTCAAGGCTCTGGATCGCTCTTGGCTGCACACGCTCCCAATGCTACCATGTTGGAGGAATTGCCGTTTGCACTTCCCGTTCACGGCCGTCAACCTCCCCTAGGTCCTCCACATGATGCCCAAGACATGGCCGCGGCAGCCCGCTTGGTGCAGCTAAGTGCAGCGGAGGTGCCCGACAGAGAAGCCCACCCCTTAGAGCACCAAAGCCACGAAGAAATCGAAGTCTATGCCGGAGAAGATCTGGAAGGCTCAAACGAGCTCTGGCAAGTTGCCTTTTTCGACGACTTTGGGCAGAATGATGACCATGGTAACTTTTGGGATCAGATACTAGCGGACGGGGATGCTCAGCCCAGCCTGGATCAGCTGCCCACATCTGGCGACGCATTCCCGTCGTCCGACCGGGAGCAATGGCCGTTTGCAGTTGACGACGAACTCCTTGCGGTCGCGCCGAACGACTACCCTGGCTTGAGAGTAGAACAGCGCCACCTGGAGCCTCGTCAAAGTATGGAATGGGAAGTAGATTCCCTTGTTTTAATGGGTGCGATTGATGTCGTCGAGTTGGAGGAGCTGCGGTCTGCGCTCTTGTCGCACAGAAGGCAGCCACAAGCCGTGTAATTATCGTTCAGCGGGTCAGCCCAGTGTAGCTGCGGCTGCCTGCTAGGCAGCCGCCACTGCCTAAGCCAGCAGTGTTCCTTTTGTGTCCTGTTCAAGAGCTGCACCAGCCCGTCCAGCTTCAACGGAGCTTTTTCGCTCCTCAAGAATGAACCCAGTGCGTAACGCAGCTTCGAGTTGCTGTCTGGAGACAGGCAAAATGGATGAGAACACGCGCGCGGGGCGGTGAGGTGGCCCTAGGGCCAGTCGAACGGGGAAGATGCGGAACGCTGGATGAGCGCACTCGGGCACGGAGAGCTCTGACCCGAGTCCGCAAGCAAAGGTGCATCGCCCCAACGGATAACGTGCACGCTGTCGCCATATTACAGTAACTGTACAGGAATGCAATACTGTATTTTGTTTCAGCCACATACTGAATCTGTTCGTTGTTACAGGGCAGTCGGTAGCTGCTTCGCTGTAATGGCTAGTGTGGAGCACGTGCAGTACAGGACAGTACACGAGTTCGACGTGGCGTGTCGCGTTAAGTCACCAGTGGCACGGTCTTTTTGGATCGCCGCGACAGACCCTCTTCTCGCGTGGCGGCCAACGCCGCTCGACCAAGCCATCCTGCTGTCCACTCTTCCGTCCACTTGACAAAAACTTTCCCCCCACAACAAAGGCAGGGCAACGCTATGCCAAAGCAAACTCGCTCGAACGTCATCAAGAATTATTCCTTTGGAAATGGCCTTGATGCCTTTCGTGCGTCGTTCTATCACATATGTGACAACAGTCTTCTACCGAGCCCAAACGCCATCGAGCGATCTCCTCAAGGTAACCTCACCACGCCAGTCATTGACGCAAGGCTCCTCTGACCACGTAGTAGATTTCCATATATAGCCCCTTCCTCCGAAATCGTGCTGCGGTGCACGCGAGGAGTATGCTCACATCCCGTCCACCTGGCCCAGTAATTCAATGTCCGAAACATTAGGTGAGCGACCCCAAGGGGAGTGTTCTCGCCAGGCGACGCAGATAGCGGCATCGCTCCTCCGCATCCGGACTGAGCAGCTCGTGCACAAAGGATTCGATGTCGCCACCACCGAGTTCTTTCCGCCGATCTTAGATATTTGCGAGCCAATCTCGCATCAGCTGGGCCTGGCTATCGTCATGTAGGACCTGGTCGACCCTCCACACCCGCTGTGTCTTCTCAGGTAACGGTATCACTCGCATCACGAAGAGAAGGGTCACACCAAGAGCCCAGCAACCTCTTGCCGGGCCCTGGTCGTTCGGGGCGTCGAACGGCATGTACCACGGTGTCCCTCCCGGGCAATCTGCCGCCTCCACCACCGACGCGTGCCCGAAGTCTATGAGCTTCGCATCCACGAGTTTTGTCCCTCGAGGGAGATGAGCAACTATGTTCGCAGGCTTGATGTCGTTGTGCACAATTCGAGCTTGCTTGTGGAGAAACGCCACTGCTGATGTCATCTGACAGGATATTCGGAGAATCGTTCTGTTTGCGTCGCCTTCACTGCCGCAGGTAAAGAAGTGGCCCGTGTCTACCCATTGCGAGAGATCTTTGCCTGGAAGAACCTTGAGGTAGAGTGCGTACAAGCGCGCGTCCGCTCCCAGCAGCTCCACGATGCACGGCTGGGCGCTAGTCAGATCGCACTTCAGGTCAGGGCCTAGTGCTTTGGTGCACGCGTACATGGTGTAGACGCTCAAGAAAGCGCTTCTCGTCTGCCCAGTGGCGGGCTATTGAAGGAACAAAGCGGGAGTGGCTCTTATGTTCACGGCGTACCGGCCCAGTTTAGAGTGATGGCCGATGACGACGCAAGCTGTCTGCTTCACTGCTGCAGTGCGCACATGCTTCAGAGTATATGCCGCGTCGGGATGCCCACTTGTCGAGTCAGATCTGGGCCTAATAGAGAGAGTCTGCCCAAGTGAAAGCTGCTCCACAGGATGTGTGTGGCCGCGCGGAACAGGTGGAACAGAGCGCGCCTTGCAGAGTGCGGTCAGTAATGAGCTCCTATGATGTGCAACGAACCGTGCTAGCGGGACGTAGAGGATGTACGCGTACAAACTTTCGCTTCCTACCTGATCCGACACGCTCCATGATCGTCGTTGCGTACGGTCTTGGGAGCAACCGAAAGTCAAGAAGCACTTCCGGAACAAGGCCTCGCCCTCGCGGACCATATACGCGCCAACAACCTGGGCGGATCCCCTCGCACTGTCGAGGAGGGACGCCGCGTCGCTCGCCGGCGGCCAGGTCGACGACCTCGACGGGCCCTTTGCATTCATGAGAAAGTGTTATGTGATCGGTGGCGGGGTCAAAATAGAAGTAGCATAGCGGTTCGTGATCTTGTCGCAACACAGGGCCGGTGCTTTCGCGTGTTTGCTGCACCGTGAAGATGTCCTTCTCTGTCGGCCACGGACGGAGATCGTCGCAGTCCATCGCCCGCGACGCGTCGCGGAAGCTGATGATTATTCGTGTATCAATCGGAGCTTCGTTAAGTGGTAAATTTTCCAAAGAGTCCCGCACTGATAGGTCTTGCTCCTGCCCCTCTTTCAGCTTTGCCTGAATAGCTTCAATGAAGCCGCTGGAGTGCTCGTTCGTCGTGCTGCCACTGTCGTCCATAGTGTCTTGAGGAGGCGCCATTAGTGTAGAACGAAGTGCTTCCACCTCGTCGCGGCGGCCGAGAGGAGCCGGTCGAAGCCATTTTAATGATACGCAGCGGTTGCCGCGACAGATCGAGGCGGATGCGCGGTTTCGAACAACGCAAATCAGGGGGGTATGGTTCGCTGCCAAGGCAAGGCTCCACGCGCCCAGGGGCAGAGGGCTAGCGACGGGCGCTACGGGAGATCGCGACGCCCCACATACGACAGTGTTTGTTGTGGTAAACTTGCACGGTGCGATCCCAGCCTCTCCCACCCAGCACGAGAGTCGCGTCATCGCCGCCAAACGCTACCTCCGGCGTCTGTCCCGTCCCATCGTCGCCATGTCTTGGGCCCCCCTCTCCAAGCCCGACCGGCAAAACACACTCGAATGGCCTTGGTGGGAGGTTGATTTGGAGGAAGAAGATCTTTGCGGCTTTCTCTACAAGAAGTACAATACAGCCACCATCTTCCTGCAGGACGTGCCCTCCTTCTATCGGGACGTGGTTGAGCTGGTGCGGGAGACGAAAACCGGCAGTAAGGACGAATTTCTGCGCCTTCTCGGCGAGAGAAAAGCGAGACGGGAAAAGGAAATCACCTTAGCCCACGGCCAAACGTGTGCTGCCCTTGCACATGGGGGCCAAACCCTCAGTGCATCACAATATCGAAATCTCTTGCGATGGACCCAGTACTCGAGCCTGGATGCCTTGGTGCAATTCCTGGCGTCCTTTGGGCCTGACAGCGGTGGTAACGAACGACTGTCAACTAGTTCGTGCTTCTTGGCCAACGCAGCGCCTTACTGACGGTTCCTGCAGCAAAGTCGCAGGTGGATGCGGAATCGTCCACGTTGCCAAAGCGACCGCCGAACGAGCCCAACCGATCGAAACGGAAACGTGGTCCAGATACCCCCAACGACGTGCAGATGGATACCGGCGGCTGTGGTGACGTTGTCGAGCCGCGTCAGACAAAATTGCGCAAGTCGAGTACAAGAACGGCTGAGGCTCGGAGCCTGGTTCAACCTAAAGTGATGCCGACCGCGGCTGGCGGCTCATTTGATGGTGCTGCAGTGCGGCCGCGGAGAAATGCACGCATCGAGGGCCGATCAAGGAGACCCCCATCGACTACGCAACAAGACGGAACAACGGCGAGGAATTAGCCAGCGCAAAGAATGGACGTTCGCGACAGCGGGCTCTTTGGCCATGACATTGTCTAGACTCTACTATTCTATTACTATTCGTAGCAACGTCGGGCTGTCTTTGTCGCCACCCAGCGAATATACCATTTCCAACGTGACGGATGATCCTATTCTGGTGCTGATGAAAGTACAAGACTCCTTCACCAATTGATGTGCACCCAGCTCTACCGACTGGTCGCAACAGCGAGGGCTTCGTGGATTTTGAATTCGCCAATGAGTGTGCCTTCGTACATCGCCAGAGGACCACCTCTTTCTTTCCGTTCAGCCTCCAGGCTCCAGTCGTGCAGAAATCTAGGCACAAGCTCATCTCCCTCTTTCTCCTTGACTTCGCTAATAATAATACTGGTGTATAAAAGAATGTGTTCGTTTTTTACATAAAACACCCCCCGGTGCCTTTTCAGTACAGTCATCTCTTAGATATTCCTTGGAAACTTCACAATAGTATGTGCCGAGTATTTCTGTCAACGTCTTTGGCGTCGTCCGTTTCTTGCGGGTAAATAAAAGGGCCAATACAGCCAAACTGCTCTTCTTGTATACCAGCTCGCGACCAACCAGAAATGGAATGAGACCGGCTGCCAGCACCATGTCAAGCCATTTCAGTGATCGGAAAATGCGTGACCGCCAGCTCTTCTTCATTAGGGAGTTCTCGAGGTTGGCGGCGCACTGAAGACCGCTACGCAGAGCGTGAATATTGCAACTCATTCTGCATTCAATGGCCTGAGTACCTCCCTTACTGATCTCATTGACAGGCCGCAAGTAGCGAGGAGAGACCAGGATGCCTAGCGCCGAAGGGTTACGAATATTATTCACAGGTTTTGGTGCTGGATTTGGAACTGGCCGTTTATGGCCTATCTGTACTATACTGCCTTACAGAAGTCTACCGTCTCAAAGATGGTACGAGGTACAATAGTCAGAAAGTGGCGTAGCCAGGCTGGTTCTACCAGTACCTATTGAAGTTCGGTCGCAATGGTGGACAACGCTTGTCATTGCGGACCCCACGCATTTGTGGGTACAATCACTCACGTCAAAGTTCCGGTTCAAAGTTCAAAGTTCTAGATCAAAGTTCTAGATCAAAGTTCGAAGTTCCCGACCGCCGTCACAGGACTGCTGCAAACGCCTGTCAGCAAGGCCTTTTCAAGCCGGACAAGAATGCCTTTGCGAATCCAAAACTTGTCACCGTAGGCATGGTTTCGATACTGTACAGTACTGTATCTGCAATTATTTGTCGGCCTCGATATCTTGGTTCTAGAAAGGCTCGCATTGCGTCAAAGCGCGATGCCGGCGAAATCTCACCAGTGACGTCTATCAGCTTACGTGAAAACTCGGCTGCCCAACGACCGAGGGCAAAGTCAATGCAAAGGGGCAAAATCCGGCAACAACATAGTAGCTCAGGCCAACTGCATCAATTCGTCAGATTCTGGCTTTGTGCCCCGCAAGGTGAGGCGGGTCTCAACAGTGGCTACGGCTCTGCCGCGGGGCGCCATCGAAGAGGCCACCACACTCTCCGGGGCCTGGTTTCAAATCCGTCGCGATGCTGGATTTGGCTGTGCAAGCAGCGCGTGGAGGCTGACCAGATTGGTGTGCATCGAAGTGGTGTGCTCAGCAAAGTGGTGTGCTTCTGTCCGAAGAGGGTGTCGTGGGAAGAGGGTGTCGTGGGAAGAGGGTGTCGTGGGAAGAGGGTGTTGCCAGGGTTCGAGAAGGTGGTATTGTCGAGAGGTGGTGTCGCCAGGGGACAAAAGAGGGTGTCGCCAGGAGTAGGTGTCAACAGGGGATATCGAAGTGGTGTTATCACAAAAGAGTGTCGGGAGGCGGCGAGAAGAAGGTGTCGCCAGAAGTGGCTGTCGCCGGGGGTGTCGCCAGGGAAAGGGAAAGGATAGTGTCTCCAGGGACGTGAATAGGGCGTTCTAAAAGATGGTGTCGCCAAGGGACGAAAAGTCGGTGCCATCACAAGGTGGTGTCGCCAGGAGCAGGCGGTGTCGTCAGCAGCCTGGACGCGAGTGATGCTCGAATATTGTGTCTGCAGGGAATGAGAAGGGGATGTTGTCAAGGTGTATCCAAAATAGGTGTTGCCAGGGCCTCACAGGAGGTCGTCGTCATCAAAAGTGGTTGTCGGCCGGAGACGGTAAGAGGGTGTTGGCAGATGGTCGTGTAATGTACCGTGGCGCGGCGACACCTTACCATGTGACAAGATATCCAGAACTGACTCTGGCTCTCTATGCTGACCTTGCAGGGCATGTGGTGTGAAGCTCGTAGAACGTGTGGTGTGAGGCATGCAGGCACTCTACTTTGTGGGTGGTATGGGCCTCCTTCACCGCTTAACCTGACCCTGGAACGCACACCGACGAAATATGGAATAGGCTCAATCTCCACCATGGTGCGTCGCCGCCATGATTGGTATCTGCACCATGATATCCACGCGCAACAGCTTGGCGGCAGGCCAGCTATGGTACTTGTGTTTGGCATGCCACATTGTCGCTGCGCTTTTCTCGCTCCGCCAGACAATACGACCGAGCGTTGGAAGCACGAAGCTGAGATCGAATTTGTGGTGGCTAGCGGTTGTTCCCTTTGTATCATTGCTGGCAAACATGCGCCCGAATTTACAACGAAAGCTTAGTCACCCTGTTGACCGTCGGCCACAGCACTAGGGCAACGGAGTATGCCCCGACGCTGCTGCATCGGTGTTGTGACAGCGAAAGCCAGCGGCGTCGGCGTCCACAGCACGATCCTGAACCACCCCGGCACAGACGTCCATCTCGTTCCCAAACGACTTGAGCTTGTGTACTAGGTCATCGAGTACAGGAACTGCAAGCTGCAGGACAGAAGCCAATTGGTTAGGATGCAGGTGGCAAGACGCATGGTCGTGCGCGCCGCAGCAGTGGCAAGAACAGCAACTCAAGGCATTGTGTAAAGCCATGGTGCAGTCGACTGCTCTGCCTGAGGCTGACGGCCGTCGTGGTCGCCCGCTGTATGTACACTTCTGTGGGCCATCATGATCTGAATGGGCCTGTTCGCATCGATAGCATCTGCCGCTCAACGTTGACGTGCGCGATGCTGAAGTTAAAAATGGTAGTTGGGCATCCTTGTGACTGCATGCGAAATTTCGCATAATTTCTCTCCTATCCCAAGGCTCTTTTCTCCCGCCGCTGTCTATATTGTTCAGTCACGGCGCATGCCCATAAGCTCGGGGAGACGCGTACCTGGCTCCCTTTTGTTTCTGCGCCTCAAGGTCGAGCATGTCAACAAAGGTGAGACCCTGGATGCTCGTGGTCTGTACCGACGGATTGAGACTCCCACCCACGTTGGGTGTGTCTGCCAGACTCGAACACTCCGGGCCCGTGTACATACTTATAGCTACCAAAGAAAGAGATGTTAATAGCGTTGGAGAGACTCACGGTAGAGCGGGCTATAGCAACTGTAGCCTCGACCGTATCGCGTCGCACTCAGGCCGCCGCCAACACTAGTGGATTTGCTGAGACGAGAAGACACGATACTGTTTTACTAAGGGGCTACCGGAAATTGAGAACGGCAGTCCCGCTGATTCGCTAATAGAAACACAGAACAAAATTTGGTGATGGACGACAAGGCATGGAGCCGTTTCTGGATAATTCTCCTTGTATCACACATCCTGAGGCCCTACATGCTTCACACCAAGCATACTGTACATGCTTAACACTACCTGTCCTGCTGTCAGACGTACGGAGTGGATACCAGCACAAAGGCGTCATGGTCTCAAACATGGGGTGTATGGGCAGTTGCTCGAGTGTATTGATCGTGATCTTGCTTGCTCCATCTCTGCCCATTTCTCGCGGCCATTTTGCTCGTGTGGACAAGTGAGACATGCAGCTCGCTTCACGCCCCTAGTATGCACTTATGCAGTTATCCGGTGCGACCATAGTTGTGCACGTCCAGTAGTGCAACACCTGCATGCGTCACACCACACGTTTGGGAATCCCGCATGGTTGACACCACTCGTCCTGGGAGCCTATTTTGCTTCACACCACACGTCCTACAAGCTTGCATCCTTCACACCACTCGTCCAGCAAGCCTCACACCACACATCCTGAAAGCCGATTTTGCTTCACACCACTCGTCCTGAAAGCCTGCATGCGTTACACCACACGTCCTGCGAGTTTCACACCACACATTTGCGAGCCTGCATGCTTTACACCATCCGTCCTGTGAATTTCACACCACTCTTCCTGCAAGCCTCCACGCTTCACACCACACATCCTGCATGCATATACATGATTCACACCACTCATCCTGCGAGCTTCACACTCCTCGACCTGGAAGCCGTTTTTGCTTCACACCACTCGTCCTGTGAGCTTCACACCACACGTCCTGCAAGCCTTCATGCTTCACACCACACGTCATGCGAGCTTCACATCACACTTTTGCAAGCCTTCATGCTTCACACCACACTTCCTGCGAGCTTCACACCACACGCCCTTCAACCATGCATGCTTCACACCACTCATCCTGCGAGCTCCACACCATGCGTCTGCAAGCCGATTTTGCTTCACACCACTCGTCCTATAGGCCTGCACGATTCACACCACCCGTTCTGGGAGCCGACTTTGCTTCACACCACACGTCCTGCAAGCTTCACACCACTCGTCCTGCAAGCCGATTCTGCTTCACACCAGGTATCCTGCAAGCCTACAGGCTTCACACCACACGTCCTGCGAGCTTCACACCACTCGTCCTGCAAGCCTGCATGCTTCACACCACACGGCCTGCGAGCTTCACACCACACAGCCTGCGAGCTTCACACAACACATCCTGCAAGCCTGCATGCTTCACACCACACGTCCTGCAAGCCTACATGCTTCACAGCACGCGTCCTGCAACCATGCATGCTTCACACCACTTGTCCTGCGAGATTCACACCACACATCCTGGAAGCCGCTTTGGCTTCACACCACTCGTACTGCAAGCCAACATGCTTCACACCACTCATTCTGCGGGATTCACACCACACGTCTTGCAAGCCTTTATACTTCACATCACTTGTCCTGCATGCTTCACACCACCCAGGCTACAAGGGCTGTGTGACAGACAGAGGGATCCAGAAATCGCTCCGGTTCTTCGTGTTCGCTACCCAGTTCCGAAACTCTCTGCAAGCTTCATCCCACTCAGTTCGAATCACAGAGTTACTACTGTACCTGAGCGGGAACTCCCCTACCCTGCACAGACGCTTTACATCCGTGTCGATGAGCAACTACCTGGTGGTCGGCATAAGTCAGACTTCGGCTTCACTACGTCTGCGACCACCGCCCGCAACGTCAAAGCACGATGGGATGTACGCAGTTCCAGCGCCTTCTATGGCGGGAAGACGACGTCGGAGTGCATCATAGCCTGCGAACCGTTCGGGCACTTCGAATAACGACTGACCCCAGGTCCCACGCAAAGCTCAATTGTCAGCCGCCAAGTAGGCGAGCCATGTACGTCGAACAAAAAACCCCGACGCGACGAAGACCGAGCATGAAGTGAAGTCAATTGATAGTCTACGAGATTAGATACATGTTTTGTCGGGCTTCGTAGCGACGTAATAAGCAAGGGACCCGTCCCAAGACACTTGGGTAAATGGATGGGTGGCATTTCCGTCCACAGATGGCACGTGGAAGGCCCCGGCCATGAATGCGACCGCCATTGTTCACATCGTCCATGACCGTGCACATTACCGCCCAGTCGTCCGCCATCCGGCGTTTGTCGCAAACCGAAAGACGTCCGGGAGGTGAGAGCGTCTGTTGGAGCACTACGGCCGCTTCTTGGCCAGCGTGAACTATGACAAGATTTCCCCAGGTCATACTATCGGATAACAATCTTGCATGCCAGACACCACCTTGTATAGAAGGTGATGTATGTGGGTCACGCAGAAATTGCACCAAGAACGTTGTCGACGAACATGGCTTCAAACTACCTGTCACTAGCCGGCCGTCCAATGCCTCGAGATCCGCAGAGATTCTGTTTCGTACGAGGGCGTCGATTTGCCAATCTGTCCAGGTATGTGCGGGCTGGGGGGAATCGTTCATCCTTATACGGCCAGCCGGGGTATAGCGACTCTCTCTGTCAGCACCGGCCACTCACTGTGAGGTCCAGCGGGGTAGTCAGTGTGAGCGGGCAACGGCAGAGAGACACGGCGGTAAGACGTCGAATCATTTGGAAAGGCAGTGCCCATACACTCTGACATGACAGAGACAACTCAAAGCCGCTCAGCACCATGATTTGTCGGATCATGCAAGCTCGCCAAGAGGTAAGGAGGGCGCTGGCGTGTCCGCCCAGTTCAAGCACGGGCGTCAACGCTCATCTTCCGTAGTGTTGCCTGGTACTGAGCGCTGTCCGCCCATAACAATTCTCATACATTCGCCGAGCCGATGGAGCCTGCGACCCTTAACCTGGCCCTGTGAGCGGTGTGTAGCCCCTTGGGGTCTGATTCACCAAGTACATGCCGTAACCGGAGCCATACTGCCTGCCAAAGGACATGATGGGTTCATCTTGGCCAGCTCTTGGCTGCTGGACGTGAAAGGCAGGCGACTGAGCTCGGTGTACCGACTCGTACTGGGTTGCGTATGTCCCAGTGCTATGGCCTAGAGTCTGTGACCACATCGGCTGGTTGGTATAGTAGTGTGACTGAAGAGACTGCGGATACGGGTTCTCCCTCGGGTGCGGCGGGGACACGAGCGGCTGGGTAGCAGCATTGAAGCAGTCGAGTATGCCAATATGTGCGGACGGCCGGCAGCGGCGATGCGGTCGCCAGAGCCAGCAGGCTGCTGCTCATTCGTGCCAGGGGACGGTGGCTGCTCTGGACGGCGCGGCCAATCTGTTTGCATGTGGTCGTAGAGTGTGTCGCGCCGGTAACTGGAATATCCACTGACCCCGACAAGGTCAGGTAGCGGCACTCGAGCTTCGTGTGCGGTCGAGATCATGTCCATGGCCGGGCGGTACAGCGGGTCAGTGATCTGCCGACTTGAAGTTCCATTACCGGTGCTGCTCCAATACCTTGGGTAGGCTCCGCTAGAATACGTCGAAGCGCGACCGAGCCGGGCGTCGCTGCCGTGTTCTTTGGTGGAGCTGCCGTCGTGCCTGGAACCTGGGATCGTGGTGCATCAGGCTGCGATGGCGTTTTTGGTGGCTGTACTCAAGGCGCCATCTGTGCGGGGTGAGGACGGCAAGTGCTTGTTTGTAGGCTCGGCCATGGCCCGGCTTTTGGAGCCTGGTCGCTTTTCGCCCGCGGCATCGGCTTCAGTGAAACCCTGCTTGCGCGCCAGCCTTTCCCAATAGTCGTCACGCACCCTGCGCCCCTCCTCAATAACGCGACTACCAAACTGTCGAAACATGGATCGGGCCGTCACAATGGCGATCTGCCTAGAGCGGTACGAGAATGGAAGGATGTCACGCTGGACGAGATCGTCCTTCTCGACTTGGCTGGCGACGATCTTATATAACGAGCGGTTCTTGTTGAACAGCAGATAAGAGTCTCGATATCCTAGCGTTTTAGCGCATTCAGTCGCCAGCATAAAGAGTTTGTCACCTCGATTAGCCGCAAGAAATGTCCTACACCGGTAACGTCATCCGCCTAGAAGTTGGCCGTTGGCCTTGACCTTCTTCTCTCCCAATTCGTCAACCTCTCGCGGAAGGTATTCATCGTCCATATGATTCAACTGGTCTGTCGTGTGGTCTCTAGGATTCGGGAGGGCCTTGGGCGGCGGCAAAGTCGTCGGCGTCTTAGGGGCTTCGGCCGGCGGTGCTGAGCGCTCGGCAGTCGCATGATCAGGCGTACTGGTCCTTTGCGACGGAGAGGTTTGCGGCGGATGGTCGCGGTGGTCACTTGACGGCGTGCCATGGGACGAAACGGGTGAGTTTCCCCTCGTCTCGGACGTCTCCGTTTCGTGAGAGCGTTTCCGGTCCATTGTTTGTGCTCGTGCCGTCTTTCTGCGTAGCGATCGGGGAGCCAGTCACGCGGCGGTACGCGCAATCGAGGTCGGGAGCTGCGGCTATCAGCTGACGAACCGAGGATGGCAGCAGCGCTGCGTACCTGGACGTACTGTTAGACTGTGTCGCGCCGTGCGCAGCCCAGGACCAAGCGTGGCGGCGAGACGGCTCACCTGAGATAGGCTGCCAAGGGTAGCTGGTCAGAGCTCGACCTGGCAGGTCGGCTGGCGACCGAATCAGTGTCGTGCGCTGGACTTGATGAGTTTGGGAGGCGAGGTGAACAGCGGCTTGTAATAACGCTCGCCAGATCACCTACCTGGAGAGATGTAAGCGGAGACTTCCATAGCAGCACTCCGCGTGGCGTTATGTATCGTTGTTTCGTTTCTAGACGGATTGCTGTCTTGGTGATAATGGCGCAGCGACAAAAGCAGGATAGCGGACAATGCCGGCAACAACGCGGGGTGTCGCCCATTGACCCTTCCGCGACTGTACGTCTTCACAACTTACCAGGGGTAGGTTCTGGCTCCTGGAGACAAGAAGCGTTGTGCTCCAGGGTGCCAGGGGTAAAAGTTAGCGCTCAACCCATTCCTGCATCCTGGCAAGGCCAAACGGGTGTGAAGCGAAGTGAGGTGGTGTGAAGCCAAGTAAGGTGGTGCGCAGCGGAAGGGGCGGGATGTGATGGTGGGCAGCAAGATGGTGTGCTACCAGGCAACGGCAAGCAAATGCGCAGCGACGCGACCAACACCGTGGCGCTGACGAGGCCTCAACCGCACGAAGAGAATGCCCCCGTTGAAGGGGCTACGTGAGCCTCGGCGAGTGCTGACGCTTTGCCATCGAAATCTAACGCACTCTTCATGGCGACCGTCTCGACAGCTTGCTGGGCACGGAGGACACCGGTCTACTACCCTCATAATGGAGCAAGTCATCAGGTCGTCCTGTCAGCCTAGAACAAAGAAAGCACGTCCCGAGTCTCAATATCAGCTCACGTTCCAGCTTCTGCAGAAGCCGGATACCTGGAAATCGCCTGCAACGACAAGAACCATGACAAGACGTGGAGATAGCTCGTCTGTTGCAGCATATGCGTCTCCGGCCGGCGAATCGACGTATTCGCGAACGATCATGGCATGCATATCGTGCAGGCAGCGGAAGGTGGGTCTCGTGTATTGGGCTTCGAGCTAGAATGCTAATGCCGCTGCAGGTTCGATGCAGCGGTTTCCAAAATACGACGCAGGGAAAGTGTCACAGATGCTATTGGCAAGGGCAGGAATGCACTTTTCAGCCAATCTCAGATGACAGCGCCGGAGCCCTTCTGCGGGCCGTCGCCGAGAGCTATACGCATGGTAGCCGGGATCGCTGGCTGGCTGGTCCAGCACCAGTAGTAAATAGGGGCAGAGGCACCTTTGAGTGCCTCCCTGAAGTCTCTAGTAACCAAGCGAGCTATGGAGCGTCTCTGGCTGCTCGATACCTGCCGTCCGTGATAGACAGACTCTAGAACTTTGTGGGCATCTGGCCAGGGGTGTTTTGCTAGTGCTTTCGCGTATTTCGACTTCTTCGTTCAAGTTTGGCGTCGCAAATGCTAGGTCATCAGAATCCATGGCATGCGCGATGATTGAGGCGTTGGCAACAGAAATCTCTGGTGGTTTAGAAATGAGGCCTGAACGGCAAGACACCGTGTTTGGTTGTAGCGGGACTCGGTGGCAAATGGGCCAGTAGCTCCGGCGCTCTAGCCAATCGCGCGACTTTGGGTGAGCCGCGTGCGCCACACGGGTGTGGTCGCGCGACCTGAGTGAGCCAGGCATCTCTGCAGCGCAAGAGGAGGGGCGGTTGGCAGTCACCCTGCATGGCTGCACGCTATTGGTCCTCGCGTCGTAAATGGTGCCGCGAGTCCCTCGACCATCCGCGTCAAGACACGCTCACGATCCTGCCAGCGCCATCCTCATCCAGCGCGCGTCAAGCTTCCCGTTAAACGAAGCACGCCTACACATTTTGACCGAGTGTCGCCGCATAGAGACATCCGGACGTCGCTCATGCAAGCCGCTCGATGGCCCCGCCACTTGCCCGACTCTCTCAAGATCGATTCCGTCGAACTTCATTCCCCTTCTCGGTATCGACAGACACTTCTAGGGCGAATGTGCCATGCGGCGAAGGGCAACCGACCGACTAACGCCCGTTTCAGTAGTATATAAAGGAAACGTTATGCGTCATGGACGGATATAACGCACCCATCGGACGATTCCCCCCTATAATACCGCAGCGGATGATTAAACTCTTTCAGCTATGCTCCGACGACGTATCAGATGTCACCTCCGACAAAACGCATTATCTAAGTTGGGCTCAAGTGCGGCCGTCTGCGTGCAAAGGCATTATCCTCTCGTTTGTGAAGTCAACTTGTGTCTCCGCCCTCGAAGTTTCTGAGCTTCTCTCCCGCAGCCTGCCACTGAGCTCCCTAATCTTCTCCTCTTGTTCAGAGAGCAAGTCAAAAAGGTCCTAGAGGGTATTGTTTGTGAGGAGAACGTGAGAGATCCTGGACGAGGTGTGAACGTACTTGAATCAGGCTATTGATCTTGCCGTCTTGCAATTGACAGCCCTGCCAGGCATGCTTAAGATCGTTCAACCTGGCTTGTGTCGCCATGATCACTAATGTGTCTTTTTTTGTTGAATTTCGGCGACGAAGTTTTGGACTGATGGTGAGGATGGGCCGGAGTTTTTATCATTGACGCTGCCTCAGAAGTGCGCCTCGTAAGGCTCCCTGCATTTGGTAACGCAGGGTAGGGCGGGGCAGTGTGGTATTGTCGCTGTTATATGGTGGTGCGGCTGAAAGCTGAGCCTGAAAAGCCTACTGCACACCACCGGCGGGGATGTGGTGGCGCACTATTCGCCGATGGGAGGCGTGATTTGCGGCCCAACTCGCGGGCGCAAGCGGGGTTCTAGCCGCCTGTTTCGTTGCCATCGGATGCCGAAACTGAAGGCGTCAGAGACGACGCTACGATCCGTGCCGATAAGCATTGGCTCTGTGGTCTTACGACCGCGACGAGCAGCCCTCCCGCCGTTCGGGCCGCTGTGCTGTGCAATAGGATCATGGCCGCTTCCTGATGTGCCAGTACACTTGAGCCTGGAGCCGCGCGCCACGGTCAGCCGCAGCGAGTGTTGCACTGGGCAAGCCAATGGCAGTCATTTTATTTGCGGGAGGGTCGTGGCGGCGGCTTACGCCCCCAACAAGGAACACAGCCCCACCTGCTTCCACCGCTGCTGCATTGCAACTGTCAGACCCATTGGCGTCAGGGCGCCCGGTAGAGAATCAGCTGAGAAACGCTGTGAGCACCCCTCGTTGCATGTCTTCGCCTGGTTTCCTGGTCAGCCGCAAGGCTTCTGAAAGCTCCTTGGCCATGACCACCTCGGTAGCCTTAGTCCCCTGCAATTTCCTCACTCCATATCTAAAGGAATCTAAAGGAACCAAGATCGCCTCTTGTGCAAAATACCTTCGAGCTACGTAGTGTCGGCGTCCCAATCAGGTCCTCCGCATCGCTGCCTTGGAATCCAATGGCGAGGGGCAACCAGCTCCGCGCACGTGACACTGACACAACGATTCAACAGCATGTGCAGGCAGCCGGCAACAGGTTCACGACAGACCAATAACCTGACGGTCAACATGGATCCTCTCAGTGTGATTGCATCCACGATTTGTGTTCATCCAAGCCATTACTATGGCATACATAGCGAACCAACACCTCGGAGGCCTCCCCAATGAGTTCAGCGAAGTGAACTGCCATCTCCCCTTCGCGCAAAAGACACTGAACCTAGCTCATGATCAGCTCCTATGCCGACTCTGGAAGAATCATCGAAAGAGGCCATCCAGCCCTGGGTCAGTGACTGCGAGGTGAAGGCCAAGATGTTGCAGGATATTCTTTGAGAATGTTGAGCAGAATGTGAAGAATACGAAGCACGAACATGTGCTTAACAACTACCGTACCTGTCTGCTCCGCTTCGGCAAAGCACACCGGGTACAAAGCTGTGGCCCCGTCAACACAAGTCTCTCGAGAAGTCATCTGTCGCATGCTCACATCGTCGGTGCGGTGACAATTATTCAGCTCCACGCCGGACCTGGAAAGTGATTTTGCCGAAAGGATGTCTTGCACCAGGCCGGGGTCATCTGTCGCCACCGCTCGTTACGTCTTGCAGGTGTCTGCAACGCCCTGGAGCATTGCGTCGCCCAACGCGACGAGTGATTTGGACCGCTGATTGGCTGCTTGGAAACCAACCAGCCCCTGTCACCACAAATCGACGAATGACTGGCGGTCAGGAAACGTGGAACCCCAAAGCCCCAGTGGAGACATCTCCAGGCAACATTCCCCTGCCGTGGGTCAGCATCAAGGACCAACTTCCTGGAGACCGTTTCCCACTCTCCGTTGCCGCCGACAAAGGCGTCGCACGGCACGAATGCGTATCTGACCGATGACCGGGCAGAAGGTCCCCAGTGAATGTGGGCAACGAAAGACTCTTGCAGTTTTCTATCTAATGGCTGAACTGTTGGTAATTTATACCGATCCAATTGATTCGCAGAATCGCGCTGCGCGGCAGAGGGAGATCCGAACAACATGCCGCCCATACGGACAGATGAAGTCGGTCAGCCTTATCTAGCCGAGGTATTCCGACGAGACGCAGATCAACGTCTGTGGAGTTTTCAAGAAATGGAAGCACCAAGTCAAATATAAGTCCGCAATCATCTGCACCGAGCCACGCAGATCCTGCCACTTCAAACCGACGATCGAGAACCTGCAGTCCGCGACAATGGGAGACCTTTATTTTCTACATGTGTGAACGGTACAAGAATACTTCGCAGGGCTAGGCCTAAGGGAGTACCCGTCAATCCAAGGAGCTCTACACAAATACTACGGGCCAGAACATAAACACCGACTCGAAGGAAGCGCTCAATGTACGGAAACACTTCATCTCTTAATGCCTGTCTCCCGCTGATATGTTATAGTACTATAGCGCCATTTGTAAGATCGCACAAACCGGTACTCAACGTTGATTACCTACATGTCAACCTGAGCCGTTCAACATGGCCTACGACGCGTTGATATTTCCGGGCGAAAGACACCGCATCGAACTAGCCTGCTGCTACCAGCTCCTATGTTATACTGGAGCCAGATCTGCCGAGCTTGTGCATGGGGAGAGAGAAGCCAAAGGACGGCTCTGCCGAAGTGGTCTTCGGCTAGCAGGTGGTCCTGTCATCGGACAGGATGGCAGGGGTGGATAAAATACCCTCTAAGATGCTCGAAGAGCTCTTGTCTCGAGAGGCTACAGCATGCCGGCGTCCAAAGGCTTTCTGCTACGAGGACGTCGACATGATCATCGTGCGGCACTCTAATCCTAAGCGGTGCATTCCCGTCATGTCCATCAAGTTCATGGGCAGACAACAAACCCAGATCGTACGTACTCCCGTCAAAGAATCTTGAGACCTTGATCCGTATTTACCTTCTCAATAGGACCATCATCTACTTTAAGCCCGCCCAAGAGCTAGTTTTTGCGCCGTCTGAATAATCTTGGCTCTCGCTTTGCATGATGATGCGTTTGACGCACCGAGCCTGACAGATGCATCCCCAATATTCAGAAAGAAGCCTGAACCGGGGATGGAATCAAAGCCGCTTCGCTAGAAGAAATCCAAGCTCAAAATTCCAGCCTTTTGCCGGTACGATGGCGGTTCCTTTTCAGACACGGAGCCGATGACGGCCTCCAGGCTCAGTCTGATTTCGGTTAGCAGAGCTTCGACTCGGGACACAAGGAAAGATGGACGGCTAGACGCTAGACTTGCTCGGAGAGGCGCTGGGAATTCTGCCAAAAGTACCTACTCCTATCTCCCCCCTCTATTCCGTTCAATGCGCACACACCACTTTAGTAGTAAGACGCTTGACTCTATATCAATGCCCTGCCGCAGCCGATGCTCCAGATAATGTCCGCGTCCAATTCTGTGCTAACAGGCTTCCCCTTCTCATTGCGCAAGGCGTCGTCCACCCCGCCGCCGCGACTGGCTCAAATACCGGTCCGTTGGCACCCACCCGCTTCTGCTCGGTCAAGAAGTGCTGTCCGCTAGGATCTCTCTCAGTCCTGATCTGTCCTTTCTCTGGTACCCTCCCTGAGAATCCCTTCGTCTCGGAATCCCTTCCCCAGGACCCTCTGTCTGGATGTCCTCTGCTGCCCCGGGATCCTAGCCCAAATCAAACGTCTCCGTCAGGCTCCTCCACTGTCCGTTTACCGCCCCCCGTCTTGGACGCATGGTCAAGTTCCAGCTACCGACATAACGACGCTGGCCTTGCTGCTGGCGCCCCCTCTTGACCGTACATGTATGCATAACTCAAAGAGACGAGCAAGTAAGATTTGCGTGAGCATAGTCGAAGGCATCCAGATACCCCATCAATTGGACCACAGCGGCGCATACCACCAGGATGTGAAAGATCGAATGGGAGCCCCAGAGGTCGAATTTGCCAGGATATCGACTTTCGGGAAACCTAGTCTTCAGAACCACGTGTTAGGGTAAATTTCTCTCGTGTGCGACGTTGGGAGACTTACTGCATAAAACGAAGTCCCAGATAGAAGGCAGCCTGCTTTTGCCAGAGTATAGGGCAAGGCTTTTCTCATCATCTGTGACATGCCGAATACATTGAGTCCATGGATCAAGGGCGCAACACCAGACAAGCCCGTTGCCACGAACATCAATGCTCGGAAGAGGCGATACTTTGAGCCCTGGAACTTGGGATGCATTGTCATGAAGATAGTTAACGTCCCGAAAACTCCAATCTATCAACCGAGGAAAGAAGAGTGTTAGACTCAAGGACCAGGTCTGAGATAAGGAAAAACAAAACTTTTCATATGGAGATTAACTGACCGTTGACCAGTAGATATTGCGTGGCAAAGGTTCACACCAGAAAATGATATATATGCCTAAGACAAGGTCGCCTAGTATGAAGATCACTACGCCTAGCATGTCTAGTCGCAGGCAGAAATGTTCCACTTGTTGGGAGTGGTTCATCAAGGTATGGTACGTCGCCGACAGCGACAGGCACGTAACGGCCGTTAACATGAAGATAGAGAAAGCAATGAAATCGGCGCGAGTGACCCCGGAGTATTTGCTGGCAAGGTACTGCTGGATATACCACTCGCCGAGCAGGAAGAAAACGGCCGGGATGAGGTGGGAATATATGTTAACCGACTCGTTGTGGATATACGACCAACTGCAGAACGAAGCGTGAGCCGAGCCTGAGATGGGCCGATAACCATGGAGAATCCACTGGTTGGATTCACGTCGGAACCACTCCGGCATCTCGTCGAAGGAGAAAAGAATTGGGCGTCCTGCCTTACCGGCCTTGGATGCGGTGTCGCTGATGGATTCCATAACCCGCCCTTTGTGCGCCTCTGGCGGATGCGGGGGCGTAACGCGAAAACGGGGAGTGGATGCCATTTGCTGTCGTGTCTGACGAGAATGTAATGTGGGGAGGCCGGACTTTGAGAGGAAGTGGAAATGCAAGAGAAGACAGAGGTTTACCTCTTGCTTTGTGTCTTGCACGACTGCCCTTTTCTTCAGTTGTTCTTGCTAAGCGCCAGCCTTGCTGCTTCACTTATTGCTGACCGCATCTTTTCGTTGCATTGTTACGGCCTGGGCGGCTCGCGTATGTGTGACGGAAGGAGCAGGAACCAACCACATCGCGTTGTTCAAGCCAGGATGGTCAGCCTCAAACTGTGCAATTGGTCCTCGCGACAAAAGTGGGGAACCTGCATGCCCCTTGGCGGCTGCCTGGGGGGACCATGACATGGGTCGTGTCAGGCACCGTTACGGGTACTCCCGTGCCCGTGCCGTTCTCCAAGACCCCACGACGGAAATTGGCCGAGTACGTGTGAAGGTGCGAGTGGGCCCAAGCAAGTCGCTTGCTCGCCCATGACGAGGCTGAAGGAGAACGCTGATCGAGAGCCTCCTATCCCCTCGCATGTTCGTTGCTGCTCTCATTGTTTGAATCATTGCTCGCAATGTTCAGGAAAGTCTACCTCGTCCTGACAAAGGACAGCCAGTCAAGCCAGCTTCGACATACCTAACACAACGCCTCGGCACCGACACTCCTGGGGTCTCATTTCTTGACCTGCACCCTGGCCGGAGATGGCGTCCCGCGATGATTACACAGTCGGGTGGCTTTGCGCACTGCCGATAGAGGTCGCCGCAGCCAAAGCAACGCTTGATCGAGTCCATGACAATCTACCTCTGGATCGGAACTCAGACGATAACAATAACTACATTCTGGGCAGTCTTGAAGGCCACAATGTCGTTGTGGCGTATCCGGATTCAGAGGCGTATGGTACAACATCGGTGGCCGACGTGGCCACACAGTTGCACGGAAGCTACACATCTGTCCGGTTTAATCTCATGGTCGGCATTGCGGGAGGGGTGCCCGATACGAAGGAGGATATTCGCCTTGGTGATGTTGTTGTCAGCAAGCCGACAGCTGGCCGGCCGGGTGTCATCCAGTATGACGTGAACGGAGAGCGAACGGAAGATCAGTTTGTTCGCAGCAGAGTGTTAAATCAGCCAACACCATTGCTTCTCACAGCTATGGGGAAGGCCGAGACAGCCGCCATTTTTGATGAAAGTAAGATGCCCCGATACATCTCCGAGATCGTGCAGAAAGATCCCGTCACCTTTGCCCGCCCTGGCCCAGAGCAAGACGTCCTCTTCGAGCCGGATTATGATCATGCAACCATTGAATCCGAAGAAAGCGGATGCAGTCATTGCGATCCGGATAGGATCCGATCCCGGCAGCCTCGGGAGGTGCAGGACCCCATAGTTCATTATGGCCTGATTGCCTCCAGCTGCCATTTGACGCGCCACGGAGCGACCCGCGACAAGTTCGCGCACAAGCATGGCATGCTCTGTTTCGAGACGGGAGCAGCCGGGCTGAGGGATGCCGCCCAGTACTTGATCATCCGAGGAATTTCCGACTACGCAGATTCGCACAGGTCCGAGCTCTGGCACGCCTACGCCGCAACAGCTGCCGCAGCGTATGCAAAAGAGGTCCTCTCTTTCATACCCACAGTGTCCAAGACGATACCTCTGGCCACAAACTCGTATGCCGAGGCCGCGCCTGTTCTTGACGCTTTGCTTCTGACAAGACCCGAAGTTGATCGGAAGTCCCTCATTGCATTGAAAGGGCGCAGGGTTGACGGCACCTGCGAGTGGCTCATACAGCATCCCCATTATCAAAAATGGCTGACAGATGCGACTCAGCCACTCCTCTGGATCTCAGGTGGCCCTGGAAAGGGGAAGACTATGCTAGCGATTTACATCACCGAGATGCTACAGCCAGTGGGCGCCGCCGCCGATAATGTTCTCCTCTACTACTTCTGCAGTAACCGTGACAAGAATCGGAATACTGCATTAACCATCATGAGAGGCATCCTGCATCAATGGATCGACCTTCATCCGCATCTGGCCAAGGACATTAAGAACTCCTTCGAGGGGACGGAAACAACGAAATATACTATTTCCAGTTTCGTCTCGTTGTGGAGAGCTTTCCTGATCCTAATCCAGCAGAGCAGGTCTTCCCAGGTAGTCTGTGTTCTGGACGGTCTGGATGAATGCGAAAAGGAATCACTCAGTCAGCTTCTCGATGCCGTTGGGAATTATTTGTCGAAGACTGGGGAAACGGCAAGGCCACGGCTGAAATTCATCATCCTCTCTCGACCTCAGCCGGCTGTTTTGGAGAGCAAACTCGGCCAATATCAGCGGATACAGTTAGACACCTCCGACACGGAAATATCCCATGATGTCGAGAGATACATCTTCGCCAAAGTTGCCGAACTGGCATCCGAGCAAAACCTTTCCGCAGAGATGGTCGCGCAGGTTCAGCAGACCTTGCTGGCTGGCGCTGATGGGACCTTTCTGTGGGTTGGATTCGTTGCTAATGAGCTTCAGGGCAGGAGTTGGAGCAAAATCGATGACATTCTCCGCCATGTTCCCAAAGGCCTGGGCGGGATTTATCAGCGACTTCTTCAGCAGATCAGCGACAAGGAAGCATTGGTCCCGATTCTTCAATGGGTCGTTCTCGCTGCCCGGCCCCTCACACTGGAAGAATTGACCGTGGCCGCAGGGATCAAGAAGACTGAAACTCTTCCAGCAACGCAAGTGACCAAGAATCTTCTCAAGTTCGGTGGGTTGCTCGTGAAGGTCGAAGGAGATGTCGTCAACCTGGTTCACGAATCGGCGAAGGAGTTCTTCCAGAGCGATCAAGTCAAAATCAAAGGGATCAATATGTTCCATATGAGCCAGGATACCCACAGGACTCTCATGCAGACCTGCTTAGCGCACGTCGAACGCGGATACGGAAATCCCGGAAGGATTCACGAAATGTCTGGCTACGATCCCTTCTTATCTTATGCCAGCCAGTACTGGCCGGTGCATTTCCACCACGCCATTCATGTGATCGATACACTGTCCGAGTTCTCACGTCCATTCTTCCGAGTCGACTCTCCGATCCGGGGCGAATGGTGGAAAGTCTACTGGGAGCAGGAGAAGAACGGTGGAAGCCCGCCCTCCTTCACACTCTTGCATCTCGCGGCATACTTTGGCAACGTACCCTGGGCCAAGTTGTTGATCAGCAAGCATGCCCGTCTCATTTCGCGAAAGGACAACTACGGCCGGACGCCGCTGTCCTGGGCCGTCAACCAAGGTCACCGAGATATGGTAGAACTGCTGCTTGACCATGGTGCGCGTGTCAATTTCAAAGATCGAAGCATGTTGACAGCACTCCATATAGCGGTCACCGGACAGCACAGGGGCGTCATGTCTGTGCTGCTCGAAAACGGCGCCCGTCTCGAGGCCAAGGCGGAGCATGGCGACACGGACACGCCGTTGATGCGAGCCATTCTGGCAAATTCGAGAGAAATGACACAGGAATTACTTGAACACGGAGCACGCGTAGACAAATTGCCAGCTCTTCTGGGAGTTTCTTCCCTGAGAGGACCTGCGGATCCGATGGACGAGAGGGTGAAAGAGCTACTTGGGCTCCAGGAGCAGGTCTTCCTCGCACGCTTCAAGCGTTCGTCGCGATTTGTCGATCTGGTCATGAAAGGGCTGGGCCTTTCCCTTCGCTTTCCCCTCGTTCTCGAATTGATGTCCCTCTATCTCAAGTTTGTGGCGTTGAACCGCTGGGACAGTCTGTCGGTACTGCAGGAGCTCGTCCAGGAGAACAAAACAGACGAACTGCGAGAATGGGCGAAACTGTACCATGTGTTCTTTTTGGGACTGGTTGTCGCCAGGATTCCGAAGAGGCTGAAGGCCATGGGCGACCTGTCGACGCAGATCTTGCAGAAGGTTGCGCCCAGAGATCTCCAGGCACTGCTGGCCATCACGGTCTTCACCGGCATGGACACGAAACTCACGGCTGTCCGACACGGATGGAGAGAAGGAGATGCCGTCACAGCTGCGGCACTTTCAGATTGGGCTGCCATCGCCTG
The DNA here is from genome assembly GCF_001653265.1 of Purpureocillium lilacinum. NCBI lineage: Eukaryota > Fungi > Ascomycota > Sordariomycetes > Hypocreales > Ophiocordycipitaceae > Purpureocillium > Purpureocillium lilacinum. Next base: position 55,187 of record NW_017264064.1, read on the forward strand.
TGACAGGGACGCGTTGGAGTTCTTCCATTTTGGTATTCGAGAGTTTTTGAGCGACTTCGATGGCTGTGTTCGGAATGGGAATCGGGAAGAGAACGTACTCCGGACGACCCTACTCATGACTGGCCACTTCGCCATGATCGACAAACAGGAACCAGGGCCGATTGAGTATTTCTCCCGGGTCGTCGCGGAGTTCTTCGAAGGATACATCGGCAGCAGTTACGAGGTTGCATTGTTCAGCGATGCGAATCAGGCGTGCGCTAATGAATTATTCGTCATCAGCGAAAGTCGCGACTCTGCCAAATTACGTCTCTTTCTGACCAGTATTTTCCAGTTCGCCCAGCAGGCCCACGAGAAGGGACAGGACCGCTTTCTCAACGTACCCTCGGCAGCATGCTTAATTCTCTGCCAAGAGGATGCGACCGCTCACGGGTGGCTGATTGGTGAGGCCATCCCGGAGGGAATAGGGGCGTTGATAGCGAGGGAACCTCCAGGATCGCTGCAGAAGCGGGCTTGCAAGACTTTTGTGGAGTGCCTGATTATTGGGAAGCAGTATGGTTTGACATTACCTAAGGGCGCACTGAGACGAAGAGTGGAACAGCATCTGCAGTCCTTGCCGGGAGTCGGACATATGATGAATCGCATCCTTGGTTCATAAAGTACTGCGCAGTACTCCTGCCTGAGAAGTGGCAGAGCTAAGTCACGAGGATAATTTGAGCCTGTGTTCATAATTGTGCTTGGCGTGTTGCCTTGGGGATTAATCTAAAAAAAACTTCCAGTCGAAGGACGTCCATTTACACGCAAAGCGTCTAAATGCACCTTTGGCCCTTGATTCGGACATGAGCGCCGGGGGTTGTTTTCTTTTGTTTTCTTTTTTTTTTGCTCAGACGTCTCCCTATCCGCAAGTATCGAATCTACTGAATCGAAGCCGCTGCCATAGTTGGACATGAGTCATGTCACATGCCCAACCTTGTTGTCAAAGCTCAAGGCTGGGACGACTCACAGCTATTCTGTCACCCTCACTGTCGCCTTTAGGGACCGAGGGCGCTATTTTCCACCTATGAGCCGTTTCCACCAATCCGTCCGGCCTGACCTTGCCTTGCGCTTATTGTCATTCTTTTGATGTGTAGGCGCTGGCGAGCGTTTCGATTTACCTGAAGCTGCAGAATCCGGAAAGGGTGGCGTCGACGGTGCTGGAACAGCTGAGGACGGTCGGTCCGGCCCATGGGAGACAGATTGGTCCGGCATTGGTAAAGTCGACTCGTGCGATACGAACCAGGCTGGTTGATCCGGCACTGACGGCTGACTTCTTTGCGCTCTAAGTGCCTGACGAATCTGGCGCTCCACCTCAGGATCGGTATCTCGCTTCCAGTATCCTGCTCGGTTTAGCCGCAGTAAAACGTCACCAGGCGAAATGAATTCTTCCCAGTTCTTCCGCCCCACGGGGAGAATGTTGGGATCCGCACCCAGGTCAAGCAGCAGATCCATGATGGAAAGCATGCCGTTCTTTGCGGCGTAGTAGAGCGCAGTCCTTCTTCCAGAGTTCATGCCATTGATGTCATGGCCCAATTTTAACAGAAGCTTTATCATGGGGACGTTTCCTAAGGTAACAGCTTGGCGAAGGCTTGTGACGGCCCGGCAACAGCGCGACTTGCTGAACGCTAAGTTATTAGTGGCTTTCTGGGAATGGCTCGTCGGACCGCGATCTAGCCATTCTTCTGCAGTGAGGCCGCTTTCGTCGAATAGGGTGTGAGGCTCTGCAATGACAGATTCGTCGAGCAGGATACGGACAGTGGTTAAATCTCGACTGTGGATGGCCAAATGAAGAACGGACCAGCCGTGATTGTCCTGCTGAGAGGCAGTGGATCGTATGCGGTCGTCTTCTAAGAGGCCCTGGACGACATGGGAATGGCCCATGAAGGCGGCGTGGTGTAGTGCAGTCCAGCCGTGGCATGTTGATTTGAGTGGGTCGGCTCGCTGTAGGAGGAGCAAGCTCACAATGGAAAGATGCCCTCCGTTTGCAGCGCAGTGCAATGGTGACGTACCGTAAGAGCTGACGGCGTTGGGGTTGGCCCCAGCGTTCAGCAACAAACGCACAATCTCCAGGTGGCCCTCCTCTGCTGCCCAATGTATCGCAGACCAACCATCGCGATCACGATGGTTCGGATCCTCGCCATATTCGAGGAGCAATCGAACAATGGGAAGGTTGCCAGAAGCTGCCGCTTCTTCCAAAGGCAGAGTCTGCTGCGTATTTCGGGTATCAGATATGCTGGCATGGTGTTCAACAAGTATTTTAGCAGTCGGAGCCCATCCCAGACTGGCTGCCCAAGCAAGCGCAGACTTTCCATCCGCGCTGAATGAATTGGCATCGGCGTCCATGAACAACAGTCTTGTAGTGGCGCCTTCTTGCCCGGCAACCACAGCCCAGAGAAACGGGGAAATTCCAGAGTCGTCAATGATATGTAAATCCGCACCGTGCTTGACCAAGACTTCCATGCACTCTATGAAGCCCCTCTCTGCGGCGTAATGCAGGGGCGTTTGACCATTTTCGTCCCGAACATTTACGCTTGCGCCGCTGTGGATCAAGGACTCAACCGAACGCAGATCACCTGCCTGCACCGCAAGGTGAAGTTTGGTCATCGCTGAGTCGACTTTGTCCTCTAGGCCGAGTACTGTCACCCGTGCACTGATGTCCTCTTCACGGTGTCCCACATTGCCATCTGCAGCCCCAGCGTCATCGTCTTGGAAATCCAGGTCCTCATCGTCCAGTACGCTGTACATGGATGCACGTGTAATTCCAAAAGCCTCGGCCGGCCCATTATCTTCTAACGGTTGGTCGCTATCGACGTTCTCCGCGTTCTCGTCATCATCGCCGGGAAGCTTTTGCAGTGCAAGCAGAGCAATTTCTTTCATATGACCGGCGACATGTGACTGGAGAGCTTCACTCGAGAAGATAGCGCTGGATTCGACCTTTCCCGAGGGTTGAAAATCGTCGCCAAATGGACACTCCAGAACCTTACCGAAGACTGGCCTCCGTGCGGCGTTGCTGAGGGTCCCAGCGTGTGCTTCAGGCACGCCGTGCTCCTTGATGGAATGCTGCTGATACTGGATCTCTTGGTCAAAGACGATTGGATCGTGAGAAGGGGCCCTGCACTCCCATGTATGCCCGTGAGCAGTCTGCATGTGGCTGGACCAGGCTTTCGACGTCTCGAATGTGAGCGGACCGGTCCCGTGCCCGTGATGACCTCCTTCCAGGCAGTGTGAAAAAAAACAAACAAAAGGTTCCAGGTCTCCGATGACATGATTTCTGGTGCATATTAGCCACATGTGAAGACGACAGGAATGATCTGCATACTGCCACAGCAATAAACTCGAAGTGTTATTGACCTCAACAATGACGCCGCAGTATGGACACTGCTGCGTCGGTGGTATGGAAGGGAACGACAACTTGTTGTTCACGAGAACAGATTTGGCCCGGGGAACCTCAGTTGTGGATTTGGCGTAGAAGGCCGCAACGGCAGTCTGTCGCGCAGTAGTCGCATTCGTTGCTGGCGCCGGCGAAGGGGCCGGCATTTCGTTGGGCGTCGCAGGCTTTGGCAGCGCGCTCGCCGCAAAACGTACAGCCGGCTCACTCCCCGTCAGTTTGGGGAGTTGAACAACGGCCGGAGCCGTTTCCGGGCTCTGAATACTCAGACCAATGCGCCTTCGGTGGGAGCGCTGATAATACAGCCGTCGAAGTCGCAGCGCGTTGGCTTCGACCAATGCCGAGCGGAGCGCCTCCGGCGCCTCCGGGAATCGGAACTCAATATAGCATTTGGTGTAGAGGCGCAACTCGTCTATGGCCTTGTTTGCATCTTCGTCGTCTCTGTACCTTTCGATCTTGCGAGCCCGGTTGGCTTTGGCGGACTTTCGAACGGCGTTGGATAGACGGAAGAGCCGCGTCAATGTTCCGCCGATTGTCTCAGTGATCTTCAAAACGTTCTCTTCTGCTGGATCGATATCGCTCTCTGAATCGCTTCCGTCGTCGTCGGCTCTCCTTGTGACTCCCGAATTGCCATGTACTGAAATGCACTGTCTCTTCCTGCTCGAAATTTGTGGTGGTCGGTCGTCGATTGGCTTCACTGTTGTCGAGGCTCCTATTAGTCTTGTGCTTCAATCCGCCCGAATGCGGTATGGGAAGTACTCACAAGACAGCAAGGTATCGCAAATAATATCCAGGAGCTGATGTATGATATCCGCGGCTGTGGGACTGAATCGGAGCCTGTAGTCCAGCGAGACATTGAGCGGCCCGTAGATATCCATGTTTGATGCCCACAGAGAAAAGCGTGCCAGCTGGTCGTCCATGATAGTAGGGTCTGGCACGATTTCCGCCATGGTCATGTACTTGTGGAAAAGAGACTGGCATTGTGTCGCATGCTCTGCGATGGTCGGGCTAAGATTATCGTGGAGGAAGACATCTTCCATCGATTCGTCTGCCGCGGGCTCGAGACTTTCCATGGTGAGAGGGCGCCGTGTGGGCGGTCGCGAGGCCAAAGATCCAGGAAGCCGATCCTAGTCTCTACATGGAAAGGACGTTCCAAAGGTCTTGAGTAGCAAAATGCGACTGAGGCTGTGGAATTGTCGCATAAACTGGAAGTGTCAGGCAATCTGAAAACCAGTGTGTGACGGGTGCTGCAGAATATCGGGTTCATGCCCCGCTTCAGCCTGGATGTAAGTAGCGGTACATGAGGTACAAGTACAAAACGCGCTAACCGCCCGCCATCAGCGGCTCGGCTCGCGCGAGCACACAGGCCCCTGGTGAAAGGGGGGGGCGCTGTGCCTGGCTAGATCAACATGCACGACTGATTGGCCCGTGAGTGTGACAGAAGGATTCGACCAAGGGGCACTTGACTAATTGTTACACACCGGGTCGTGCCTATAGAAACCGAGCCCCTCTACACACTCTTGTTCTGCTCCTTCGATCATCTCGGTCGGTCCTAAAGGAAAGCCCGCTATCTGAACTGAATCTTGAAGTCATGTCTTTTACCAAGACATATTTTCTGTGCCCGATATCCGATTTCATATATCCACCACCAACAGGCCCGCTATGTCTTGGGTCTATAATTCGCTCCACGTCAGCACCGCAATACCCTCTGAACAGAGCGAGTGTTGTTGCCGTGGCTGATGCATTACCAGCTGTCGTAGAGACCGACTGGAAGAAGACTGTTTCAACCGAGAAAGGGCTCGGTTTGGGTGTCTATGCGCAGTTCCTGCAGTTGGCTACTGGTGGGCTGCCCCTTGGTCCCGAGGTGAACATTGAGCATTCGAACAAAACGGCAAATACGTTCGCTTTCGACTCGGTGACGACGCTGGCGTTCGAGCCGACCCAGGAATACGTGGAAGAGGCCGTCAAGGCACCGGCCGTGCAGACATGGCTGCGAGAGCCCAGGCAGAAGTTTACACTCGTCAGCGAGCTCTTCATCGTCACGGGCATGAAGCTTGTCAAGGGCGCCAAGATTAAATACTCGACTTCACAGAACACGACGGTCAACGGGAACCTCGGCATCGACGTGACCGCGCTGGGCACGACCTTTGGCCCGAAAGGCCACTGGACTAGAACGAATGACGAAGCGACGGAGTCTAATCGCGAGTCGGAATTTGTGTTTGCGTTCCGCGTGAAAAGGCTCAAGTTTGGGCGGAGACTGAAGCTTGAAGAGCACACCAAGGGCGCCTTTATGACCGTTGGCGGGAAGAACGATGACGATGAATGTGTTTTGGTTGAGGACGTGGATGGAGCTGATATCAAGACTGCTGAGGCTGTTCCGGATGTGACCGAGAACGGCAACGTCTATTGCGTTCCCGCTTAATCATGCTAAACGAATCTTGGACTACAACTGAGATAGACATCAGTGAACCATGTGTGATTGGAGGTTGAGCATTCCTAGGCTTCTACTAGTATTTGTACATGTTCCTTTTGATATCCTTGATTCTTCCGTAAACATCCTCCCTTGTCGAACCGCTATCGAAGAGCACATGAGGCGTGATGTAGTCGTAGCCCACCCCCCGCCTCCCTCTGACCATACTCTTGAAGACCGCATCCATGGAATTGTCCCTTTTCAGCCACGGTCCAAGCCTTTCACTTTCTACAGCGATGTGCTGATCCTGCTGCCGGACAAAAGACAGGACCGACGCGGCCAGGCCAGCGGCGATCGGCGTTGCGACCGACGTTCCTGACATAACATTGACAGTCTGATCGTGTCCGTTCATGCCAGCCGGCCAGTGAGAAGAGACATGCTCCCCAAGAAGACTGAAGTTGACGTCCGTTTCGCTTGCTGTAGGGTTGAAATTGGAGGGATTGCCGTTTCCATCGGTTGAGTGTATACAAAAGACGCTGGGGTATTGAGCTGGAAAAGCTCTGCCAAGATTTGCTCCATCATTCGATGCTGCCGCGAACAACAACGTCCGCTTGTTTAGTGCATTAGATATAGCTGTGCTCATGAGCTCGTGATATTCACGAATCCCGAATGACATTGAAATAATGTCCACTTTCCATTGTTCAACTGCGTGATCGATGGCCTGCATAGGTTATTAGCTGAGTCCAAAAAGTCTGCTTTGGTATAGAGACAGTCTTGCCTTGGCAATGTCATCGTAGGTACTGGGATCCAGAGTTTCTCGTCGCGCAATTCTGGCAACATAGATCTCAGCGCATGGGGCAACTTTAAGAAGGAGACCAAGAGCATGAGTGCCGTGTCCGATCTCGTCTCGAATGTCGCTCGGTCCTGTTCCATGTACAAAGCTTCGCGCTTCCTTAATCCGTGGGTTGGCTAGTTGTTGGTCCTCAACCAGGAATGGGTTTTCAGGGTCAAGTCCAGAGTCCAAAATCGCTATTCGCACCGGTTCGGGAAGGTCGAAGCCATGGTCAACATAAGGAAAGATGGAGGAGAGCAGATTGTCCATCCATCTTTCCGAGAGCGGATCCCTGGTAGGTCATTAGCATGACAAAGTCTTATAGCTAGCCAATGGGAAACACCTCACTCTTGTTCAGGACCCGTCTGGTGGCTTGCATCAAAAAAGTACAGGCTCTTCTTTGAAGGTTCGGCAACGTGTTGGTGGGCTTCCGATCCCGAAGAAGGTTGTGCCGATATCCGTAGCACGATATCTGGGCGTAGGGATGTGTTCATGGGCGCAGTGTCAGACATTGAACGATGCGGATTTGTCCTTGCTGTATTGTTTGCATTAGAGGAATCGGCCTTGCCTGTATGGAAGCGGACAACATCTCGACCGATAGAGCCCCAGCAGGATTCATTCTGTCGAGAATCGAATGAGCCCAAGTTCTCTAATCGAATGCCCCATGCCTTGAATATCACAGCCTCAAGTCGTTTGACGACGTTTTGGTAAAAGAGGCGCTGAACGCTGACATCCTCGAAGTCAGCGTGCTGTCCAACGGGATAGTACTCTCCAGTAAGGCACGCCTTCGTAGCGAGATAATAATCCACACCAGCGTCGTCTTCCAAAGTTTGAAGCTTATCAAGACAGGTATAAAAATCACCATTGATGTTCCTGGTGACATGCGGGTCCTTTGCCATCAGCTCCACAGGTGTGCAATACTGAAGCTCGCACAAAAGTATGCCTAGCGCTAGCACACTGGCGTTGGGATGAACCATGTGTTTCGAGGCGCCAGAGCTGTCTCCGGTGTTTTTATTGCGGGCTGAGACGATTGGAACGTGCTCCAGAGCCAGGAAAGGTTTCGTTATGTCGGGGAGTTCTCCATCCTGCCATGGCTCAAAAAAATGGATCTTTGAGTGATTGAAGGAAAATTGCAGCCACGGTGTCTCCAAAAAGGGAAGGAGTGCTGAAGCCAGTGTAACTGCCAAGACCCGCTTCCCTTTGAGTGGCAGTACCGATTCACCACGAAGTAACTGTTGCTGGTGGTTGAACAATGCCGACAAGGATACTGACCGAGACATTCGATCGCTACCAAATGTCTTTGGCTGCGGGCGAAGCCTCTGGAATATCCCATCCTCAAGAGCGAAATGCAAACAATTTTGCTGATCGAGGGACTCTGTGATGCTTTGGCATATGTGGGCAAAGTCGGGTGGGCTACTAATTATAGGCTCAGATGAGCGCCTCAATGTGCTGCTGTGTAGGTCTCTGCACCGACAGTGTTAGCGAATAGAAGTCATCACACAAAGCTTCGAAAGCATACTTGACCGTGATTTTAGCTTCTTGCAATGCAGTTGCAGGTACGGACCGCACACCGAAGAATACTTCGAAACTCGCCTCAGCCTCGAGATCCTTTTTGTGCTGTGGCAGCGACAGTCTCACGCTTAACCCTGAGCATTTCTGGCAAACGCAAACCCAGTGTCTTCGCAACGCATTATCCAAGGACACCAAATGCCTCCTCATCAACACGGCGAAGTCGGCATCGGGTTCTTCGAGATTGAACCCATGAGCTGGCTCTTCACGAGGCAGAACTCGGCGCTTCTTTCTCTCCTGTTCCAAATGCAAAAGTTCTTGAATGGCATTGTCGCATTCTCTTCTCCGTTTACTAACGCGAATGACAGTGCCTGGGTCGATATGCGGATCGCGATTCGGATTCTCGATCATGCGGCGAAGCTTCGGATACCGCTCATGGCCGGGTTGTTGGAAGCTCTGCGCCGCGAACTAATATTAGTAGGCAGGAAGTGACAGGCCAACAGACCGAAAGACTGGAGTTTGCTGTGTATTAAGAATACTTACGAAATCTATCTCTCGATCCGAGTCGTCTTGAACAAGCTTTTCAAAGGCGCGCAGAGTCCTTGCAACGCTCTCTGGGTCAGCTTCGCCAAGATCATCTCGCTGCAGAAATGCATCCGTTCGTAGCCAGGCCTCGCGTTTCCGTGATCTCAGTGACGCCGGCTTTGCCGACCTTTGCGGCCGTTTTCGAGAGAATAATCCAAGCACGGATTGCAGCAGGCTTTGGGAATCAGTGTCGTAGTCCATGGTTGCCCATCTAAAATGATCGGTTTGAATGCTTCCCTGGGATTCTTTGGCTGGAGGAACATTGGTCGATCAGCCAAGGTGTGCTCTGAGCTATGTATTGGTCAGATGAGGCTGTGTCGGACCAGACTGTGCTACATTCACACCCAGAACGTGCTTGGGTTACGATCCTTCGTTGCAGCCTGGCCGTCGCAGAGGTGCAGCCGAGCTGGCCAGAACCAATGAGTGCTGGCCCCGCAGATGAGCAATCACCATCGTTCCCACTTGGGCAATACTTCTGCACATCCCGTCCGCTACTTCTGCGGCACAGCACAAGTCATTGTACATTGTAAAAAGTCGCCCCTCCATCTCTAAGCGCAGGTCCAGCGTCAATTGGGGTGCGGCAATTTTGCTATTGGCTGGAAGAGAACTACTATTTTGGCACATGCATCTTCACTCACACCGCGCCCAGTAAACAATCTACCCGCTGATGTTCGGGCCGGTCTAAAGACTCCGCGCTAGCGTGGTTGATAGGCGCCACTCTCTGCGGAGGAAGGCTGTGGGTCTTGGGGGTGGCAATCCTGAGCCGAAGTCGATCGCTGCTCAGGAGCGAGACCAGTTGACAAACCGTGCGACCCCAGCTTCACCGTTGTATGCTCTCGCTTCACAGAGGTCCTGAAGTGCGTGCACCAACGGCGGCATCGGGCGAGCATCAAAGCGAAGTGAAGAAAGAAGTAGCATCTCGACAGCGGGTTAGAGCCTGCGGTCCACGGGCGAGCCGCTGAATCAACGCCAGGGTGGCCTACGAGCCCTGTGGTTTGCAGCTAACACGACCGTGTCAACCGGTCTTGCGCGCAGTTTGGTGGTACTTGATGCAGGGTCTAGATACCTCTTCCTTGTGCCGAAAACGATTTCTTCCGAGCATTTATTTGAGATGGCAACTTGGATATTCTCCGGCAAGCTGGCCGGTCCGACAGACATATTGCTGTCTGGTCGTGGTGGTGGACTTGCAGCTTCTCGGATCGGGTCGGCTGATCGTAGGTCCCTCTGTTTTACTCCCCGGAGACGAGTGATCAAACATGAGATCACAGGCTTAGAGCAAGCGTACCACTCAGCATATCTTTCACGCATCTCCTGCCACGGCACGTCGGTTAGTCTTTGTTCGTAGAGCTTGCGGGCTAGCTCGCCTGCAATTTCGCGGACCTGCGCTCGGGTGTTAATGGCTTCAGCACAAGTGGCTCCGGCCAGGCCTGGACTTGTAGCCTTAGCTGCCAGATCTTGAGCAGGCTCTCGGGACAGATCGTTACTGTTGCCAGCCATCTGGAGGCATTGTTCGGTCGACGATGGAGGATGCTTTTTGAATAGTCTGTGAGGGTCGTCTGTGCCGCTTCGGCAACGTAAGGCCCTGCAGGATGCGGTACAGGCCCGTCTCGCGTCTCGACCTGCTGGTTTGAGCCGTCCAGACCACTGAACACGGCGGCCACGCTGTGTGCCCTGTAATTGCGCTGTCCCTCCGGCAATCAAGCAGTTTCGAGGTCTTTATTGTTTGCCAGCTCCTGTAGGGCGTGGTTGATCACCACGCTGATGCGTGCCTGGCTACTTTGCTGATTGCTTTTGCGTATGACACGTCGAATTAAGTCTTCCATTTGAGCCAAATTGAAGCCAATCAGGTGGTCCGCGAGGTGAACGCGTTTCAGAGGACCCACGTGATGGCCGCAATCTAGGGCCAGGTGCTCGCCTGCCGTGGTCCAGGTTCGCAAGTAGGCACGAAGGGCGATTCTTCATGTCGAGACGACCTACCACGGCGTGCTTCCTCCAACGACCGAGTATTGTGGGATCAACAAAGGCGTCCATGGAAATCTGCGCTTGCCGTTGTCAGAGACGTAGAGTTCGAGTGGCGGTCGCGTGGCAAGGCGTCAGTCTGTTGAAAGTTTCGTCGTCTTGAGACAAACAGCTTGGGCGCCGCTCCGAGTTTTGATGGACCTGAAAGGCGCTGATAGTGTTGAGGGGCAAATTTGCCTACATGGATTCTCGACCTTCACCTGCAGCAACATCGAGTCGGTGTCGTGGGGGTGCACCGCAGGCTCCCGGAAAGGGCAAACTCGGTCGACTCTCTCTCCTCAGCTTTCTTCCGACTCTGGCACATCGGAGAAGGCGTTTATAGGTGACGAAGGTTAGCCGCCGCAGCGCGAGGTACGACAGATTAGTCCGATGGTGGCGAGTTTCTCGCGCATCATCCGCTCGAGCTCATCAAACACTTCCGTTACCAGCCAGCGGCAAGGGATGCGACGCACAACAATATCAGGGGATCGCTATCAAACCTCACCGTCTACTAGCCTGACACCCCTTCATTTAATGCATTCTACCTGTTTACCCTGCGTGCGACGGGCTGTCTGGCCGTCGAGCTGGCGAGACGAAATGCTTGGTAATGGGCCGCGCAATTCGGCACGACGGTTGGCAGAATACGCCTGACCACCCTAACGAACGCGCATCAATGTACGTTTTGCCATTGAGACCGTCCACCATGAATGTGTCGCCATACAGGGCCGTCCGGCCCATCTCTGAATTCCGGTGGTCGGCAATGTGTACTTTGGGGTAATTTCCGACGTCCGCAGATCATGATTCATATCGACGGGGCTGTCATGATGTGTTTGCGTACCTAAATTCACCGGGACCGGTGCCTTCAAGCACCAACTTCAAACCTAAAGGCCGAATTGGACAGCATCGTTGTGTCGGCCAAGGAGGCAAAGCTGCAGCGCTAGCCGGATCACGAACCATTGCGGTGACCGCATATTGTTGGTCGGTGAGGGTGCCCGTCACGGCGAGGGAGCGAAACACGCGTCAACTTGGCATAAGGCAACAAAGGTGACGGCTCTCTTATAGCTAACCTTCGTACTCTGATGGTTAGACCACAGGCTCTTCATGCCAGGCTTTGCTGTTTTTTTGTGGTGCAACGGTCGCAGGAGACCATCTCAGAGACGGACAAAAGGCGTACCCAGCACCTTCGTCCACGGGCGAGCCGCCCATTATGCGCCACGGTAACGCCTGCGCGGTCCATTGTAGCCGACGAAGCTGCGCTCGTTTTTTAATATCATTCTGCCATTCCTCGGGTGTTTCTGAAGGCGATAGCCCCTGCCACGAAGGTGGGTAGGCTGTCTGGCGTGCCAAACACACCCAGCATACTTATGTGATGCTTCGGCCCAGCTTTCTACTCCATAGCCGGCGAAGTTGTTTAGATTGATACACTCTCGTCCCGTCGGGACCTTCAACATTCATTATCCACCTCGGCAAGTACTGCAGGTCCTACAGGGCCGTGCCTGATTCAACCAGCACTTATGACATCGCTAGCTGTTTCAAGTGCCTGTTGAGCCACTCTTCTAGCCTTCGAGCCTCTTCAATCTCCTCCATGGAGCGTACCACGCGCTGGACGCGGACTGCACCTTCTAATGTGCCCAACTCGATTGCCTTGTCCCGAAGGCCCGTAAGGAGCTCCAATGTCGGAGTTACCCCGCAATCATCCCCCAATCCTTCAAAAAGATCTGGTATCCGATCGACAGACCTCCGAACGCTTGAGACTAGTTTCTTGCTGTACTCGAGCACGGCGTGTGCAGATACTTTCGTCCCAGCAACCGCGTCTTTGGGCCAGGGCGAAGGCTGGAGTTCAACGTAAAGTTCGCCACTCCTCGCCACTGAACGTCTGTTGTCGCTTGCGATCAACTGTTCCTCTTCACCGGAGAGTGGGTGGAGGAATTCGGCAAAGACACGACGCCACGGGGGTGTGTTAGCTTCGCTCTGGGGCGGCGAAAGCCCAAGGACAATGTAGAAGGCGATGACGAGAACGATTGTACCGCAATCGTAATCATTCAACTGCAAAATAGGACATGTCACGACTGCCCTCTGCAAAGCACCTGCTGCCAGGGGGCCATTTGGAAGCAAGCCGCCAAGAAGCTTGATTGCTTTTCTCTTGCGTTCTCGTAGCTCCGCTGGTATTCCCGGGCGCGAGTCGTAAATCTGTATCATGTCACGGGACTCTCGGATGACCGCGAGGAGCCAGTGCTTGTCAACACCGATTGGCATCAAGATAGTTTCCTGCCCCTTCCACTCTTTTTCCATTCGGCGACGGTAGGCATGGGCGTCTCCGGGATTGGACGGCTCGAGCCAGAGTGAGTCGGTGACGGTTACCCCTCGAGGGTTGCAGTTCATAAAGACTTGAAGTACGGCATGCATCGCTTCGTCATTGATCCAAGAGGTTTCCTCCCGAATTGCGTCCAGAGACGCTGCGTTGACCTCGAATAAAGGTCGGTAATAGTGACGAAATTCAGACATGTCGTCATCGAGCTCAATGATATCACTTGTTACCTTCGCTTTCTTCGGCGATGGCCAGCTTGCCGATTCTGACGATCTTTTGTGGCTGCTCGATGGTTGATCTAAGCAGATTCGTCTCGCAAGAGGCTCCGCATTCTGGGATTCATTGGTGTCGGAATTACTCTCTGATGGCTCACAAAGTGAGCGAGAAGAGCTGGTGGCACTGTCGGTCGACGTAGATGGGTCGGTTGTTTCAAGGCCGAGCCCGCTGTCCGTATTGGCAGCGACAACTATGGAATCGTGAGGGGCTATAACAGATTTAGCATTTGCATATATGACTAGATGGGGCAGAAGTACACGGATCTTTGGCCGGTTTGGAACTGTGTCCCGGTACTAAACTCGACGGCGGCGCATGCTGGAGGGGTGCAAAGGCCTCGCCCGTTGGGGTGGACGATGTGTCGGGTGACTCTCGTACACGAGCAGGGCTGCTGTTGACCGATTGTACCTATCGACACGAGTGTCAGCAGATTATAGTGGAATGTCTGGTTGTGGCACCCACATTGAGCTTCCCCAGTGCCTCCCTGAAGTCTCTGGTAACCAAGCGAGCTATGGAGCGACCCTGGCTGCTCGATTCCTGTCGTTCGTGATAGACGGTCTCTAGAACTTTGTAAGCATCTAGCCAGGGCTGTTTCGCTAGTGCTTTCGCGTATTTCGACTTCTTCGTTGCGGGCGTGACGTCTCGACCGGACATGTACTCTTCCACGATTGGGTCGTCGAGATTCCACTGGCTCCGAGACAGCGTTCCCGAGTCTGACCCTATGTACTCTGGAGTTGGCATATTTCGGGCTACTGTCCGCGTTCAAGTTAGGCGTCGCAAATGCTAGGTCATCAGTATCCATGGCATGCGCGATGATTGAGGCGTTGGGCAACAGAAATCTCTGGTGGTTTCGAAATGAGGCGTGGATGGCAAGACACCGTGCTTGGTTGTAGCGGGACTCTGTGACAGATGCGCCAGTAGCTCCGGCCAATCGCACGACTTTGGGTGAGCCAGGCATCCCTGCAGCGGAAGAGGAGGGGCGGCTGGCAAGCACCTTGGATGGTTGCATTTCATTGGTCCTCGCGTCGTCACTGGTGTCGTGACATCTTCGACTGTCGGCGTCAAACCCCAACGCGCGTCAACATGGCCCGTGAAAGCTTCCCGTGAAACGTACGAAGCATGCTGGCTCAAGTTGAGCGAGGGCCTCCTCAGAAAGCTATTTGGCGCCCATTGCAATCGCTCGATGGTCCCGCCGCTTGCCTGACTCGATTCTGTCGAACTTCAAGCCCCTTCTCGGTATCGACAGACATTTCTCGAGCGACTGCGCCACGTGGCGAGGGACGACTGACTGGCCAACGCGATTCTCGCCTTAACACCGCAGCGGATGAGGTCGCATCCACATCCACCCGTGGTGCAGTACGTGTCATGAGCTTGTCATTTGGTGATGCCGGTCAGCTTGGACGGAGCGGTGACTGTCATGACCAGGCTTGGACCAGAACTTCATCGGCATCACCAAAGTCGCACAAGATGACCCTGGGGCCACAATACTCCTCTGCCCCGCACTTGCATTCTATGGCGGGCGCAGACATCTCTCACCGTGGCTCGGGCTGACTTTCGCTCATACGGAGCAGCGGCTACTCTGTCATCTCAGGATGGAGCATTGAATGGACCGAAATGCATTTGCTACTCTGCTCGACTTCTTTATTGACTACACATCGAGGGGATGTGATCGGAGGCTACGCAACAGCCGTCAAAATTCCGAAGAGCCTCAAATGCTCGCTCGCCGCCTTGACACCCAAACGGCCTCAGGGCCGGTGTGCTCCTACTGCCAGGCTCGACTACCTCCAGATCTCAAATCATCCGCATCATGAGAGCCATCTGTCGTTCATCTGCCTGTTCAGACGCCGCCGGCCGGTGCTTATACGTCGGGCGGCGACGACTAGAAACTGAGCCTTACACGAGATGCTGCAGGCCATCTACCCGTGGAAGCCTACGACGGCTGAACCTCTGTTGAAGGTATGCCCTCGTAGCTTGAAGGGCGGCGACGTGTAGGGGCTTGATGTGCTCCACTCCTTCTGACGTATTTAGTTCTAGTCATCGACTACTATCGCACCTCTGGTGGGCGCGAAGACAGCCGACGCCTTTTCTTTGCTCTCTGCTGCGGCAACGGCGGTACTGTCAACCGTCATTTTCGAACCGTTCTGGAGATTGCTGCTGCTGCCGAATTGCAGTTCACAGATCTTCATGTCATCCGCTGCCGTGCTTTGACCGCCGAGCCAGTGCTGCAATCAATTCAGGGGTGTAACTTGATTACTTGGTATGAACTGTCAGGGAACTTACTCAAACTTGAACTGAACTGGTACACTTGATAAGCTCAACGACGGACCAACCGACGTAGTGTCTTGCACAATTGGCTCGTCAGCTTCTCGGACTATGGGCCTAGTCTGTCCCGCTGTTGCTTCATCGCCGTGTAATTACTACCGCTCATTACAAAAAAGCACTTTGATAGTTCCTGCCAAAACGCCGAACGCATATGAAAATCTCCGTCTTCTGTACTCCTGCTTACAAGTTGCTTCAGAGTATGTCATAGCTTTTCTTGCCGGTGTTATACAGGCTTTTTACCCCGTAGTTGATCAGATCTAATAGCTGATGTTGGTCAACTTCAACAGCATCAAATTGCCACTGGTCATCACCCGAGGCATCTCCGTGCATTTTGATGTGAGTACGGAAGTAGACAATGCCCAGCATCTGCGAAAGGTTGCGAAATCCCTTGTGCTGCAAGCCCTCAGGTAGTAATTCGAGAACAGCTGATCCGGGTTGGAGGAACATTAGGTGGGTGAGGCCTGCACCGTGGACTCCTACTAGCAAGTCTGTCCCTCGAACGATCTTGAGCTGTTCGGCAAACGGAATGGTAGCGAAGTCAACCACACTAAGCTTGATATGGGGGATTGCCTTTCTGATGGCTTCCATGTGCATGTCCTCATCCAAAAGCTTTCGGGTGTTTGTGCGACGAATATATGTTACGACAACGCTGTCGTCGTCTTTGGCAGATGTGGCCACGTTGTAGAGGGTAAGGGCGCGGGAAACGAATGTCTTTATCAGGGATGATTCACGGCACAGCAAGTCTTCCCAGTCCCCTTGCCACAGGGTGTTGCTGCCTCCGGCAAAGGGGATGATGATGTCTGACACAGGCTCCGAGGCGTTGAGCTCGTGTATGCGGCGGATCGGCATTTTTGCGAAGAGCTTCCACAATTCAATAAAGGGGCCATCTTCGTGTTGATCTGCTAGAACAATCTGCGTCGTCGCCCCATCTTTTGGCGTAATGAATGGTTCCCCAGTTTGGGCGTCAATGCTCATTTGAAGCACGTCGAGGCTCCAAGAAAGACTCATAATCTCCATAAGTGAGTGCCATAGGTTGCCCATGCCCTCTCGCTTTAAGAGGATTGTCGTTATTTGTGACCGCTCCGAAGACGCTGCCTTGTCCAGGGTAACCGCTTCGTCCATGATGGCTCCAGGGCCAGTTTCGTACCAATACCGTGGTAGATTGTCGGGTACAACGGGCACTCCCCTTGCCGCCTCATTTGGTGTGAGCGGCCTAATATCGCATCCCAGACGGAATTGGTGCAGCGATTCGTCGAAGGTAGCACGATGTCCGTAGCACATGGCATCAACGCGCACAGGCTCGCTAGCGGCGGTGCTGGATAGGAAGCAGGTGAGGCGCGAGGCCGATTCTTGACTGCAAAAAGAGACCGAAAAGTTCCGGGCATTTTCGAGGTACCGCGTGCCAAATCTATCCTGGCACCAGAGTGTCTCTGAGGAGCTGGTGAGGAAATAATCGGCAGGCAAGTCGGAACGTATGTGCGGAGACCAGATTCGGGGATCCGAAGGCGGCTGAACACCGGTGAAACCGTCGCTGAATCGATTGTATGACTGCGAGAGAAACAATAGTAGAATCACGAGAATTACCAGCGCTCTTACTGTCGCCCGGTAACTGCTATAGGCGCATAAAATCATGTTGAAGTAGCCATTAGAGAACGAAAAGGCGGAAGGCTGAATCGTCATGTGATGATGACAACGCTCGTGGTAGCGGGGCCGGAAGGGTTTAAGTGACTTTGGGACTGAGGTGGGCTGGCAGATATTAGGTAATCCGGCCAGGTTAGCATGGGTCGCAGGCGGCTAGCTGGCCCTGATGCATCACGCTTTCAATGGAAGCCACAGTTACGTCCATGAGTTTTTAGGCCAATTTTATGGAGAGTAGACGCCCCACCTCAGGGCTGCAGGGAAGTGAGTGGAAAGTAGAGCACTTGGGCCGTGAGATTGTATGGTTGACGAGTGGGGCGGGCGGCACAAGACAGGTTTTCATTGGCCAATTTTGAATGCTGTTGGTCGACAACCAGGCCGCACGGGTGTCGAAACAAGAACTCAAACCCGGGCCAAGTAGCATTCTCAGGTGACAGATGTTGTGCACTCCCAACTTCAACTGGGTCGCTGTGTCTGCGCAGATCAATCAACAATTTTGATGACATGAAGCTACTTACCTGTGTCATGAATCCAAATGTAGCTGATACCAGACCAGGTTCGGACTCCCTCGTCAAGCCCTGTTGCAGGAATCGCAGCGAAGATGGACGGTTCAGTCGTACCCAGACACGAAAGTGACCCGGCCTTTGACCCGTCTTGCATATGCCCCTGAATGATTGGCGGAGCCCAGTTGCTTGGGGCCAACTGCACGGAGTAAGGACGGGCGGTTATTCGATCGGCCCTCGCAGGATAAACTGAAAAAGTCCCTGCATTGATCTTCATGAACCTTTCCTCTCACTCCCGCTCTTCCCCTCCTGTACACGTTCAACTCTTCCATGAACTAAACCACCTCACATCGATTGTGACGCCCCGGAAAGACAAGAGACAACTTTCTTTCGTATCGCGATGCACCATGCCCTCACAAACATCTTTCGTCGTCTTGTTTCTAGCGTTGTGGGTGACAGCCCAAGATTGTGCTATAGGGCCGGTGTCACTGCCACTCATCAATGTCACCCTTCCGAATGGCAAGTCCCGGCGTGGTGTATCCTTGAAGGTCGGCAGCCCACAGCAGGAATTTGCGTTCCTGCCGAAATGGTAAGCCATGAATCTCAATCCCATTCTTAGAGCGTCATGACTGAATCTTTCAAAACTTTAGGGACAATAACAACACATTCCTTTACGGAGAGAAGTGCGATTCCCTTCAACTCACGAAGAGCGACGAAGCTTGCGCCACTTTCCGAGGTGGCATATACGATGATAAATCAGATTCCAAGGGCACGCTAGCTTCTGCGTCCGTCCAACCTCCTCCAGATCTGTGGAGCTCAAAGACGTACGATTTATTCACCGAGACACTGGATCTTGGCGGTAACAACAGCATGCATGCCTTTCCAATCGCTAGTCCAAAGGACTATAAAGATTGGGACACGCAAGGATACGATCCCCAGAATATTATAGGAATGGGAACCAGTTCTACGTTCATGGACGCATGTCTCAAAGCTGGAAGCATCGCGTCTGACTCGCTGGGTTTCTATTGGGGGTTGGATGGCGTCCTTGACAGAGACCAGATGAAGGGTTCATTTGTCCTCGGAGGCTACGATAAGGCCAAAACGTACGGTAACGGCCGAACCCAGCAGCTTGCAGACCGACGTGACTGCCCCACGAGAATGATTGTATCCATCAAAGACATTCTTCTCAACTTTTCTAACGGAACGGATACTTCTATATTTCCAAAAGACAACGGCGGCACGCTCCTGTCAGCTTGCATCATTCCTGAGCGTCCCTCCCTTATGGACATGCCTCGCACGCCTTACTTTGACGCTTTACTGGAAGCTATTGGAAACGAGGAATGGAGCCGGTCGACGGGAATAGACTGGTGGAATGTGATTCTCAACCCGTCGAAGCCCCTGTGAGCATGCAAGCTGCAGTCGCTTCGTCTTCATTGCCCGCTGACTTCACACAGATTCACAGGCGACCTGACCTTCATGCTAGATGATGGCTTCCAGGTTAAGATACCCAATCACCAACTCCTCGTCCCTGAGCGGTATATCGACAATAAGGGAGACCTAGCTGTCAACTCTTCGCAGACCGTGCTCCGCATCAACTCCCTGCAGAATACAACTGCAAAGGTGTTGCCCGTTCTTGGCCGATATTTCTTCACAAGCACTTATGTGTTGGTCAACCGCGATGCCAGCCAATTCACGCTCTGGCAAGCGAACCCCACCTCAGACGAGAATCTCGTCCCCATCAACAAGAAGAATGAAGCCGTCTCAGCTACCCAAAGCTGCACTATTGTCCCAACGACATCACTGCGACCAGATTCAGGAAGCGACCAGGCCGGCAAGCAGAACGGGAAGGGGGATGGAGCCAGCAATCGGGTTTCAAGATTTTCGCTCTCCTCCGGTGCGGTCGCCGGTATTGTGGTTGGTGGAGTAGCCGCAGCAGGCATTGGTATCGGCTTACTTTGGTGGTATCTTGTCCATCGGCGGAGGCGAAACGCTGAGATGAAAACAGAGGTTCCCACGGTAGAAGAAGAACGAGAAAAGCACCTAATGTCCAAAGGGCCTGAGGTTGGATGGCCTTCTCAAGGCTACCCGCATTTCATCCCGCAGGAGGTATCATCACAGCCGATGAGAAGCGGACCGGTCGAATTGCCCACCGGAACGGAGATCAGGTAGCCGTAAAGTTTGTTGAGATCAACGTTGAATATGGCCCAAAAGCTCTTCGGCTCCGTGAGTTAGGGTTAGGATACAGTAGTAATGCAGTACTCTCTTACACCTGCACATTCGACCATACTAAGCCCTCCTGAGACGTGACAGACGCGCCGCGCGTTGGATGAACAAAGGGAACGCCGTAAGCAACACAAGAGTACGTGTGTACAACAAATACTATAGTAGCACAGAGGATCATCCCGGTAATAACTTCTTCCATCATCTCGGTTTTGCCCATGTTAGCAGAAATGTTCAGTATTCGTTCAAACCTAGAGTGTGTGTTGGAAGAGTTGAATTGTACTAGCTGGATTGACATCCAACATTCGTTGCCATCAATTCCTAGAAGGGGTCTACTACTCCTCAGGGCAAGCCTTTTCTGATATTATCGTACTGCGAGTCTGGGTAATGCAGATAATTTTGAGACGAATCCAGGGAACCCAATGACTGAAAGCTGGTGCCAACTAGGGAATCTGTTCCGTTCTTATCCCCAGAGGCTTCCCAGAACATGCTCCCACCTAAGGCCAACCGCTTGACATATGCAGCCTTGGTGCGCACAATCTCCAGAGTATCGTAGGAGACAAGCTCCTGCGTAGCCATATCGTAACTGAACGACGCGTTTGCAGTGTCGTCAGTTTGCACCCTGGCCCCGAGTTTGGGCAAGGCCTTGTAGTCCAAGGCCCCTGGCTCCCAGGTTCCGGATCCCACTCCGGAAAAGGGTTGCC
The DNA here is from genome assembly GCF_001653265.1 of Purpureocillium lilacinum. Taxonomy (NCBI): domain Eukaryota; kingdom Fungi; phylum Ascomycota; class Sordariomycetes; order Hypocreales; family Ophiocordycipitaceae; genus Purpureocillium; species Purpureocillium lilacinum. The sequence goes on from NW_017264064.1 coordinate 75,910, forward strand.
CTATACCGGCAGTTTTTGCAAACGAGCGCCCATACACCGGAATTCCGAGAACCATCTTCCCTGGTGGAATACTTCTGGTGTATGCTTCAATAGCGTCATTTGTGTTGAATGGAGCGGCAGCAGGATGCTCACTGCTGGAAAAAAGGTTCGAAGCATGGCCGCTCACGCGACTCCAACTTCCAGAGTAATCATAAGCCATCAAGTTGACATAGTCGACAATACTACCGATTTCTGCTAAGCGCAGCTTGTTGAAGTTTTCCGGGCCGGCTGGAGCGGCAATCGTTAGCAAAAAGTGGTGACCGTCGGCGTGCGCAGCGGCATAGGTGTCTAGTTCCCTCCGAAGTTCTTGGAGGAGCAGTATCATGTCTGCCGCTTGTGCCGCATCTGCCGGATATTCCCAATCGACGTCAATCCCGTCAAACCCCCAATCCTTTAACAGTCCGACGGCACTCTTCGCAAAGGTGCTTCGGGCTGTGGTGGATCTTGCCACGGATGGAAAATTTGTTGACCACGTGTAGCCGCCGATTGACAGCAATACTTTCATATGGCGATTCTGTTTCTTTAACTTGAAAAGCTGCTTGACACAGCCATACGCGTTGTGTCCGGCATCGTTCCAACCTAGGCATGCGTTGAGGTTTATGTTCGAGCAAAGTTCGCCACGCGGAACTCACTATCGTCAGGATAATGCTTCTCTAGATCGGCGTAGGTATCTCCGGAAAATCTTGGAATAAGTCAGATTGATTTCAGCTCTTGTTCGTTTTTGCCTTACACCGTTCCATTAGCATTCAAGTTCAGAAACGCGTAGTAGACATGGGTTATCTTTGAGGCAGGAAGCGAAAGAGGTTGAAATTGCCGTTGGTAAATGCCCCTGAGCCTGTTAACCAACAAGACCAGTGCAACCTTCGACTGACCAACCAGTTTACAAAGTAGACCGCGTTAACATAACCGCCGCCATTGCGGATGTTGTTCATAGAAGCCGTCGCGAGGGTACTGAGTAGTGCGACTGATAGCCATATACTTGCAAAGCTGGTCTGCATGTCTGCCGCTGAGGATTGAAGGGTATGTCGCGCTTGCTGTGGTCGTTGTTGGCCGACTATTTAACTTTGGACATATCCGTTACTATGATACTGTACCGTACCGTTTTTATCTGCGCGTACTGTCGTACAGTGGTAACATGCTGCCGGTTTACTGCTGCGGTGCTGGCACCAACACATAAGAGGCGGCATTCGGCTTAAGCTCTCCAACTCCTCCATCACTCATTTCGCACGGGATGATTTTCGTACATCCAGGTTTCATATTCTTACAAGGCGTCTGTAGATCATATTCAAAGATGTCGGCTCTTTACATCTTGACACTCGCACTCCTAGCGGATGCTTGTGATTGGAACTCTAGCATTGGGCTTTGGAAGGTAGCAGAAGGAGAGTGTCTCGATCTTGTGGCGGGTGCCTTAGGCCTACCAATTGGGGAACTTCTGGAACGAAATCCGACCCTTCAGTCGCCAAATGACGTGACAGCCGGGGAACTTTACACAGTGCCCAATCTTCCTG
>NW_017264065.1:25958-44672 GCF_001653265.1 Purpureocillium lilacinum
GGGCCGGGGCCGGGGCCGGAGCTGTATGGAGATTCAAGGTAGGTGCTGTCGACAGAGCCGGCGTCGGCGCCAGCGCCGCTGCTGAACCGGCTCCGAAGTAGCCGGTAAAGGTGATAGGGACCTGGCCCTGGAGGAGGGCATCGAGGCCGCCCTGAATCCCGTCCAGCCGGGCCTCAAGCCGGATGGCGAGCCGCTGGCTATTCTGTAACAGGGCCTCCCGCGTGCTCTCTAAGACGCAGCTTAGTTCCGGCAGCGCGCGTCGTACGAGCAGGCTTACTGGCTCCGTAGCCCCTACCGCGGTGGACCGCACGGCGACGGCGAACACGTCCCACTCGGGCCCGTTAAAAGGGGCGTAGGCGAAGAACGGTAGCGACGGGTAGCGGGGCTGTAGGACAGCAAGGTCCTGCAGAAGTACTATACGCAGGCGCCGCATAAGCTTAAGGAAGCCGTCGGCGGCTAGGTCGTCGTCGTCGAGACCGCCTTCTGCCCAGCATTGCCGGCGCGCGCGCGCCTCAAAGCGGGGTTCCCACTCCTCGATCCACGGCCACAGGTGCTTTTGTAAGACGTATGGGGGCTCGTGAGCCGCACGCGCGAGGAAGTAGTCCCCCGGCGAGGCCGAGAAGCCGGCGACGATACGCATGAACTGCCGCGGTAGGTGCGTAAGATATGCCTGGCAGAGCACGCTCTGGTTCCAGCGGCCGGCCTGCGAGATCTGGGCGAGCGACGTGCCGTGAGTCTCGGCGTCCTGGGCGCCCACCCTGCGCGGGAGATGCGTCTTCTTGGACGCGATAAGGCCGGCAGCGCCGAAGATACGCCAGGTCTCTTGTAGCTGCGTCGGGTACGAGAGCTCCTGCTCGCGGTCCCGCCCGACGAGGACCTTGATCCGATACCAGTCCTTCCGGCGCCGGAAGGACGGGGCTGGTTCGCCGGCGACGTGCCAGCGCCAAAAGAAGAGCTGTGCTAGGGCCCCTTGCGTACAGAATAAGGGGTCCTTATGCCGGAGCGCGCCCATAAACTCCTTCCTCGCCGTCTTATTTAGCTTGCCGTCCCGTAAAAGGCTTACCAGGCAACCACAGGGGGTCGGGCCCTCCGAAGGCGGATAGTCGAGCAGGGATAGGTCTGCAAGCTCCATCTTACGGCGGTTCTCCCCCCGTAAGAGGTAGTAGTGGCCGAGGAGGAGGTCGACTCGTGTGCGGAGGTTTTGCGGCGTATACGCGGCGCCACTGAGAAGGAGATGCTGGATCCGGAGCCATTCCTCGGGGGAATAGCCGGCCTGGATCCCGTCGGTTCCACGGTCTTTAAAGGAGGCGCGGTCGTGCTTCCCCCGCTGCCGGCCCCGTTGCTCAAGGAAACCTCGTACGGCGGCGCCCCGGGGATTCTCCGTATTCGCGTTGCCGTGAGCCACCTGGAGCCTCCATAGCTCGATAACGGCCGCGATATAGGCGTCGATAGTGCCCCTCGTAAGCAAAGACCCTACGGTAAGGTCTACTGCAGTCGTCGCGAGGCCCGTGGGTGGCACGTAGCCCTCGCGGTCGTCCGCGAGCAGCTCGGCAGCCTCGGCCAGGGGGACGTCCAAAGCTTCGGCCAAGCTTTCGGCCTCTGCCATGGCCGCGGCCTCGAGCTGCTCCTGTTCGCGCTGCTGCCGTACCTGTACGGCCTCGCCGTTGCCGTTGCCCGTAAGCTTACCCCGCGCGCGCGGCTTCCTCTTCTTCTGCGGCGGCACAACGCGTCGTAACAGGATATCCTCTTTGAGCCACGCCGCCAGCTTGTCCGGCGTCACGAGCTCGCCGTCGGGCCAGCTGTAGAGCGAGCCGTCTGCCGCAGCCCGAGGCGTATGGCACCAGGCCTATGGGTATTCGTCCGTTAGCCGCCCAGGAGGCCCTACGAGACAGGGATGGAAGTGGAGGGCCAGCCTGGAGGACGCGCCTTCCACTCCCGCTGCTTCGCCGCGTAACTCCGCGCCGTGTTCGCCGGCTGTTCGTCCTTCTTCGCCTGGATGCCCGCCCTCCGGGCGGCACGGGCGCGCTCGTCCGCCGCCGTGTACGGGTCGTCCGCGGCCATGTCGGTCGATCGAGGCCTTCCAGTGTGACAGGTTTGCTGGCCTTCGGCGCGAGGCTGGTGGAAAAGGCCGATAAGTCGGGCGGGAACTTATCAAATGCACTTATCAGGCGTCGCGCACACGATTTCACACGATTTCTGGGACGCGGTTTTGCGGGCGATAAGTGGTCACGTGGTCTAAGCGAATTACGACGCAATTGCGGGCGCCACCGATAAGCCAGTCTACATGAAGGCCCCGAAAGACATCAAATTACCCAATGGATTCTGTCTTATGCTTATCAAAGCCCTTTACGGGTTGAAGCAATCACCTCGTGCGTGGTATCAGAAACTTCGGAGCACTCTGACTAGTTGGGGTTGGCGCATGTCAGCCTACGACCCATGTGTCTTTACCAATGACAGCAACGGACTCATACTCGAAGTCCATGTGGATGACATCAACGTGATGGGCAGGGACATCAACGCGATCCTTGACTTCAAGGCCCAGATCTCACGAACATTCCCTATGACCGACGAAGGTGAATGCTCCTGGTATTTGGGAATGCACGTCGAGCAGAAGCCCGGAGAAATTCGCATCCACCAAAAGCAATACATCGACCAGATTGTTGCCAAGTACGGTTTCAGCCAAGCTGCACCGGTCAAAACACCCCTTGAAAAAGATATCAAGCTCATCAAACAGGGTGACTACAACGCTCATCCCAAATTCCGCACAGTGTATCAGTCCAAAGTTGGGTCGCTCAACTTTGCCAGCAACCAAACAAGACCGGACATTTCCTTTGCTACAGGTTACGTGGCTCGATATGCATCCAATCCGAATCAGAAACATATGGATGCTGTGGATCACATCTTTGCATACCTCAAAAACGATCCGGGCAAAGGAATTGTTTATTCAGGGAAACACGGCCTTCATCTTACGGGGTTCGTGGACAGCGACTTTGCCGGTTGTGAAGACTCACGGAGGTCGACAACTGGGTGGGTTTTTACACTCGCCGGTGGCCCTGTGTCCTGGTCGTCGCAGAGACAAAAGACGGTGGCTACATCAACTATGGATGCAGAATACATTGCAGGTGCAGAGGCTGCAAAAGAAGCCGTGTGGATTCGCAATTTTATCAACGATCTTCGCATTCCCGGGGTCCACATCGATACAGTCCCGTTATACATCGACAGCAACTCAGCCCTGAAACTTACTCGAAATCCCGAGTTTCACAGCAGGTCAAAACATATCGATGTCAAACACCATTTCATTCGTGAGAAGGTAGACGAAGGAATTATCAACACTCAACGTGTCGACACGAAGGACAACCTGGCTGACGCGTTCACCAAAGCCTTGCCAAAGACCACGCATGAGGGTTTGGTGAATAGGCTGAATCTTCTGTCAGGGGGAGAAGCGGGAAAATGTGGTTTGGAGAAGGAAGGTCCCAGCTCACTTAATGAAGCTCAAGGAAGAGACAGCTTGGGATCCATTGGGGGTGCCACGGACCTTCGGGTCCGTGGCACAGGGGGAGAGTTGGATCCCAGTCACTGTTGACTGCCTGCTAGGCAGGAACGCCACCGAGGAGACTGCCTGGCAGGCAGTCAGTGGCGTTAGGCAGTAGGGAGACAGCAGTCACAGCTATAAGTAGCTTGTTCCTGCTGCAGTAGATAGATTGAAGCATCATCACTTGTTCTCCTAGTTCAGAGCTTCAACTCTCTGAGGCCCTGATACGTGTTCTGGTTCACGACGACCGGCATCCCCGACACGAACATGAAGACCGCCGGCACCGGTATCGCACTGTCGTCTCCCTGAGTTAGTATCATGATGGCCTCCTCCTCCGTCGGCACGCCGTCCTTCCACTTGTGCTCCGAGATGAAGATGCGCATCATCGACCGTTGCTGAGCCTGAAACGCAACGCTTGCCTCCATGTTGAGGTTCCAGCGGTTTCTATTCAGCGGCGTCACCACCGTGATGCCCGTTTCCCACGGGATGCGTCTGCCCTCGTGGTAGCACCTTGCGTTGAGGAAGTCCAAGTCTATGTGGTCCTGTTCGCCCCGCCGGATTCGCGTCAGCAGCCTCTGCAGCTCCGCGTCCCCGGCCGCTCGCATTTGCTCGTCCAGCATGATGACCGTTGTGAACCTCCTCCACAGCGCGTGCGCCTTGTCATGCTGGTGCCGCTGCTCGGCCTTGAATGAGCTGTCCACGTCCCACGAGATGGCCGTGCTCGGCAGCAAGATCGACCGTTCCTGCACCGGCCGGAATTGATGGAAGTCCCCGCAGAAGAGCACGATCGGGATGCCCCCAAAGTCCCGCTGTGAGCCCCGAAGCCGGCAGAGCTGCTCGTTGACCGCGTGCAGCGTCCGTGCTCCGAGCATGCTCACCTCGTCGACGACGAGGATATCCTTTTCCTGCCAGTCCATCCGGGACTGACCGGAAACAAATCGCTCGCCTTGCTTCGGCAGGCGCACCCCGTCGATGTCTCTCGACGCGTTTCCGCCCCAGCTTCCCTGGTCTTTACTGAACCCGCAGGCGGAGTGTATCGTAATGCCGCTGATCCTCGCCGCGGCCGCGCCAGACGTGGCCGTGATGAGGAGACGGTTTGATATGCCCCTCGCGGCGAACAAGCCCACCAGTGCTTCGATCACGCGCGACTTCCCGGTCCCGCCTTCGCCGCCGACGTACTGGCACAGCTGATCGGCATCGACTGCCCTGCCATCCCGCAAAAGGTCGAGCTGACGGCAGACTATCAGGAAGGCGATCGACTGTTTCTCGTTGAGCGTCAGCCGCCTCGCCCATTCCTTGCCCGCGGCGAGGAAGGACGCCGACGGGCCGAACTGCACCTGCATCTCCGCGCCGGCGTGGCCTTCCGCCTGCCGGCCCTCGATCTCGTCCAGCTCGGCCGCAGAAACTTCGATGTCGTCCTCCCCGAAACCGCTCATCACGGCCCGCAGCGCGGCACGGCGGTCGCTCTCAGCGGCAGCGGACGCGCACTGTATGCCCTGGATCATCCTCTCCCTCTCCCTCGAGGCACTCGTCTGTTGCGCCTTGATGGCCTTTACTTGGTCCTGCGACGGTACCGTGGCGCCGGAGAATGCATGGCCCGGCAACGCTATCTGTCGAAGCCCCCTTTCCGATACCGCGGTGGCCTCGAGCTCGGCTGTGGAGTTGAGTGCCGATTGCTGGAACCGGCAGAGCTGCCGCATCATTGCTCCTAACTCCGCCGACCCGGCAGTCACCTGGCCGTGACCCAGGGCATTGCGAACCACATCCATGAGCCGCGTTGCGTCGCCGATCTTGCTGGGTTCGTAAGCTCCGGCAGTCGCCGCGCCCGCTTCGCCCTCCTCCATATGCGAGACCATGGCGTCACCATCTCCGGCTGAGGCCGCCCACTGTTTCGCGTCGCGTTTTGCGTCCTCGGCGGATCGCCGCAGCAGCTGCACATTTTCGACGAGACAGGATATTCTCGGGGAAGCCCCATGCCCGCATCCAGACATCGTTGATGTCGCCCGCCTCTTCACATAAGAACTTCTCCCACGGCACGAAGAGCGCAAGATGCTGTACCGCTGCCCTGCACCGGGCATTAGCCGTCGTCCGTCGCCGCCTCGCCTGCCTTAGCCGGGCAAGCGTGCTGTGCCCTCGTACGTACCTTCCATAACATCCCTCGTCCTCCTCGGCCTTGCTAAAGTCCTTGCTCAAATATCCGTCGAGGCACACTGTCGCCTGCTTGCCCGGGCGCCTAAGCGCCTGCATCCAACCCTTCCCTGGCGGCCACGAGTCCTGAAAGGGCACCTCGCCCCAGGCGGCAGCGGCCCCCTCGCTGCTGCTGCTGCGCCGCTTCAACCGCACGATCGAGACATAGTCGTACAGGCATAAATCTCGCAAGTGCTCGCCGCGGTGCTGGTAGGCCTCGACATGGCCGAGCCTGTGGCCTGCTTCCTCGACTACGATCGACTCGTCTACGGCGTTGTCGGCGACGGCTGCACCGCTGCTCTCCCGGAGATGCCGCCACCGTCGGAAAATGTGCCAGTAGAGCAGCGAAGTGTTCAGATACGCCCAGGCACTCGTGTTGGAGAATTCCGCCGGATAACCGAGGAGGTACGCAATAACTTCGACCTGTGATAACGGCCGCTCGGTGAACACGCGGTTCGCCACCTTCTTCAGGAACTGTCGGGTTCTATTTTCATTCGCGCCTTCGATTGGCCTGTGGTCCTCCTCGGCCCCGTCTCCTTCCCCAGTCATGCTTCCATCACCGGCGCTCGCGGGGAGGAGCTCCGCTGCCGTCACCGCCCTCTTCCATATCGGGTCTTCGACCTTGGTCGAATAGTTGCTCACGTAGTAGATGAGTGCCATGGTCTTCTGCTGCGTCGCTATGAACGAAATGTCGTGGTTGTGTCGCAGCCCCACGGCAATGGCCTTATTCCATCGGTTGACCAGAGGGTGCGTCCTGCGAATCTTCAGCACCCCTTCCTCCGTGAAGGCCGTCTTCTCGACTAGTTTCCAGGGTGCTCTGAACCGGCACAGGCTACCTTTTCGCATTGGTTTGCTCAGAGAGTACTTGACGCAGGTCGCGCTATGCGTGTGGATCTGCGTCGCGCCGGCACAGAAATTCGCCTCTTCATCGAAAGCCGACGAGAATTGCTCCATGTCTTCCAACCTGGTGGAGATGTCCGAGACAGCTGATCGCTCCGCCTGAATGGCGCAAAACCCTTCCGCGTCGAGGTCCTGCATCCCGTGTTAGCCTCTTCCTCGCCGGACGCCCAGGACATCGCGCGCGGCCGAATGCTGCGCGCGCCGTCGCCCCCTACCTCGGAGAAAACACTGTCGACGTAACGAATGATTCGCTCACGATACGCCGACTGGTCCTCCCCGTGAGTGTCGGCGAGCGCGGATGCCAGTTGCGCATTGCCGTGCAACCACAGCAGACCGTGGATATGGAGCGCTCCTCGCTCGTTTGTCTCCACGGCGCCGAAGTATTGGCTTATCCGTCCGAACACCGATTCCTCCCCGACGTTGACGTACTTCTCGAAGAATAAACTCATTTCCCGATGGAACAAAATAGCAGAGCTCATGGGGTCGGAGATGGCCAGCCGTGTTCGCTTGTATGCATTGCCCATACCTGCCAGGAACGCCTCGGCCTCGTCGGGATCGCGTGCGCGGTACGCTGCCAGCCGCAGCTTCACCGGGTTCGTGATATCGTTTGGGTTCAGTGTGAACCAGATGGCCGGCACACCATAGCCGACAATGAGCGATTGGATCTTTCGCCGCATGTTCAGACGGACCTCCCTCGACATGGGCTGCCGGTGCCCATAAAGCGACAGGCTCCTGAGCAGCTCCTTAACGCCGCTGTCGCTAGTTCTGCCGGAACTCTCCAATTCCATGCTTGCCGCCGCTAACCTCTCGGTCGTCATTGAACGCACTATGCGCTCGGTGTTGCGAAAATTCTTGCGTGCCACGCTCAGCATGCTAACACGCCGGTTCCTGGACCGCACGCCCATGTTGAATACTAGGAACGCGAAGACGTGGTGCGTCGCGAAGCGCCCGCCGTGGCGACGGAGCAGAATGTCAGCCCATGTGCGGAGATTCAGGTTCCGGGAGGCCACGAGGGCTCCGCCCGCTGCTTCTGCCTCCGGCCCTCTACCACGGGAAATCGTCGCACCGGCAGCCGCTGCGTCTGCTGCCTCGAGCATAGCCTCCTCCGCCAGCCGTGGCCCTCCGACACCAAGAGGGAACAAGGTCGGAAACGTCTTGGAGAAGAAGGTGGACTCAGAAGAGTCGGCGAAGTCATCACCCCGTGAGACGCGGATGAACGCTTCGCGTCCCTCACCCTGCTCACACGCCCCTTCCCCCGTCGTGAGCACCGCAGCTTTGGGACCTGCACGTCCGCTAGCGCCGGCGCCGCCAACAGCCTGCCAGGCGAAGCGGAGCTTTTCGACGTCCGCCACCTCGGGCACGCCGTCCAGCGCGAACATACCGGAGGATGTCACCTCATGGACCGTCTGGCTCGCCGTGTCGGTCGGAAGGCCACTTTCGGCGTCCAAGGCCCCCTCGCCGCCTACCCCAACCCGTTCCTGGTCGGCCTGCCCATCCACCGAGTTCTCCTCGCCAACTACCACGAGAGATTCAACCACGACAATGCGCGGCTTTCATGCTCATGTGGCCGATAAAAGAGCCAAATCTTCTTTTCTACTGCTGAAAGATCCTGCCGCGGCATCGTGTGAGGCTGGCACCCTCACCGACTGCGGCAGTCAATCGTGCAATAGGCAGAGACTTCAACAAGTTCGTCAAGCTGGCGAAGGCAAGCTCGTTCTTCGAATGGTCGTGTCCTCGCCACTAGGCGGACGGTGCTCGCTCCCTTTCTTTCTTTTGTCACTTCTCACTCTGTGACCCGTCTAGGCGGAGGGTGTTGCATCACTCTTTGCCAGCCCGGGTCAATTGAGGCTGCTCTCGCAGCCTCCGACGACTGTTCCCTTCGAGACCTAAAGAATAGCAGATGATGCCGCGCTTGGACGGGCACCGAGCACAAAATGGTGGAGCGCCTCAGAGCCGATGAAATGCTGGATGGTGGTTTGTTACTTTTCGCGACTGGGGAAGGAGAGATGCGAGGGAGTAATCTCCAAGACATCCACCATCAACGGTATCGATAACGTAGTTTCAGTCCCTTCGAAGTGCCTCCGGACGGCCTTCTTCGCAGGGGTTTTCTCCCCGCTCTAATCACGTCCCCGCTTGCCTGCCTCTGCCGCGTTCTGGCGGGATGAGCGTGCGGGTATGGTGTCGTGCGTCGTGGGCCTCCGCCAGCACACGGCTTGGCGAGGGAAGAATTCTTTCGGCCTCTGCGACGCCGCGACGATTGCAAACGACCGCACGCAGGCCTGTACGTAGGGCCTGACGCAGGGGCCGCTGCTGACCACTTTCGCGCGACATCGAAAAAGCAAATTGTCAACCTCGCGCCGTTCAGCTGCCCATGTGGGCCATTCCCTTTTGAGACGCTCATAATAAAGACGCGATCAGCCCCAGCTTTTGGTCTGCTTCGATTCTTCGTCCCGCCATACACACTCGTTGTGCTGTACTGCGGAACGTCCACGTTCGCTTGCATCGCCACTGCTTCTTCGACGCCGTTCGCACGAACGGCCAACCGCCACTCTGTGGCGTGTTCGTGACATCGGCGTCGGCCCAAGACTCGCGTCTGATCGGCCACCGCAGAGGCACGGTGACGCCAGCACGACTTTCTGATATGTCCGCGATGGGAAGCGGACTTTTGAGCTCCTCAAGCCAGCTTGGCCTGAGCCGACCTCAATGACAAGACTTACACGGGAGCGGCGCCAACCGCTAAGGTTAAGGTAAAGGGCATTCAAACCCGAGACACACTGTCTGGCATAGACAGGCGACTGCATGGGCTTATACGCGGACTACTCGCGGACTCCAACCAAGGACGGGACCCACCTTCAAACCTAGGTTACAGCCAGCTCTCACTCGGGTACATAATGCCAGGACGTGGGCAGGAGAGCCGGGCCAGGCCAGGCAAGTGCCTACTGGTGGATGGAACTCATCGGTCACTGGGCCTGGGCTCAGTGTCCCGGGCCGTTGCGTTGGCGTCTGACGTCCAGAAAGTGGCTTGTGGCTTGTGTGCAAGTGAATTTCACTAAGTCCAACGCATACAACGACAAACCCCCGCCGCATTGCAGCCTCACGCTCGTCCTCCGGGGCCCCGCGCATCTGCCAGCGGACGTAGCATGCGGAGCAGCCCACCGCTTGAATCTCCTCGAGCCACTTGTATAGCTCGCCCAGCCGCGTGCTCTCGTCCTGCACGTGCTCTCGCAAGCGGTTCACCAGCCCGTTCTGTCGTTCCTGCTCCTCCTCGCGCTGCCGTTGTCGTTCGGAATCGGCCGCGCAGCGGTCGCATTTTTCTGCCCCGAGCTCTTCGCAGCGGCGCCCGACCCCATCCATAACTTTCACGAGCGTGACGCGGCGGCAGCCGGGGTTGTCGATGAAGTGCTGGGCGGCCGCTCGGTTCTCGTGGTCGATATCGCTTCCGTACTCATCGACCCAGCCCGGCCGGCCATCGGTGACGATGACAGAGTCGACAATCTCGCCCCTGCGTCGTCCGCCCCGGCCCGTCTGCTGTGCGAAGTCGACTAGTCCGTACGGCGGTCCCGCGTGCACGACGCCGACGATGCCCTGCACATCGATCCCCGTTCCGAGCCCGGTCGTCGCGACGATCCAGCGGTGCCCATTTCGGCCGTCCACCCAGTCCTTCCGGGCGGCCTCCCGTTGAGAGTCGGGCTTCATCTCGCCGTGATGCATGCGGCAGCCCAGCCGGGCGGCTATTGCCTTGCAGTCCTTGATCGAGCGGCAGTACACGACGCCGCGCTGCGATGCCGTCATCCGCGAGCTGATGCGCTCGACAACCTTGAAAACGCCGTCTTCGACGCTCGTCTTCCCCACGCGCACCTTTTCGACGGCGTAGCGGATGTTGACCCTTGTCGTCGCGGCACGGATAATAACCGCATCCCTCGCCAGCATGTTCTTCCGGAAATGCTTCTCCATGTCCACCGGCAGCGTCGCCGTGAGCATGACGAGCGGGCAGCCGTATCGGTGCAAGCCGACCAGTAGCCCGAGACGCTCCCGGTATCCGACGTCCGTAACGAACGTGTGACACTCGTCGAAGAAGATGCGCGACAGCAAGCCTCGTGCCCGGATGCTCTCGACGTACGACGTGAACCCTTCGCTGACGGCGACGTCGGCGCTCACGACGACCAAGCGCGCGTCGCGCTGACGCTCCTCCCGGTCGCCGTCGTGTACGTCGCTGTCCCACTTCATGCAGTCGATGCGGAGCTCCTCGGCTCGCTTGACCAGATCGGCCGACAGAGCAACGAACGGCACGACGACGATGCTGACCGGGCCGCCGAGCCCGCGCTCGTCCTCCATGAACGCCGGCAAGAAGAAGAAGACGCTTTTGCCGCCGCCGGTGGGCAACACGACGATCGTCATGTCGCTGCGGACGCCGTTGTTCTCCATCGACGCAATCTGATACATGCCCTGGCGCTGCTCGTCCGACTTCCACGTCGCATCCTCGCCCAGCATGCGCTTCAAGCCCGCGTCGATCTGCGCCTCCGTGAAAGCGCTATTCCCTGCAGCAGTCTCAGTGTCGCCGTCGTCGTCGTCCTCGTCGCTGCCGTCGCCCTCGACCTTGCCGTTGACCAGTGTCGCCCGTCGGGCCGGCTCTTGTGCCCGTCGCTTGCTGCCGACGGTGGTCACATCCGCCTGACGACGCTTCGCCGCCGGCGTTGCGGCAGCACCGGCATCGTCGGTGCGCCGCTTGCGATCCGCAAAGTCGCCGTCGGTGCGGCTCAGAAACCCGTGCCACAGCCGGCTGATCTCCTGGAAGCTTGACACCATCTCCGGCTGAAGCTGGCCCGGGAACAGCAGATTCACGGCGTAGTGGCCCCGGGCCATGGCGCTGCTGTGCGTGGACTGTATGTCCCAGACGTAGTCGAACTGCGGTACTCGGCGCACCTCGCCCGAGAACGGGTCGTACCCGTCGTCCAGATGATCCCCGCCAGCGCCGACGGCGTCCATCTCGACCTGGCGGATGATCAACCCCTTGATGCGGCGGCCGAGCTCGATGGCGACGTGTCGGTAGCTCGCCACCGTCAGCCGTACGCCGAGATCCTTGCCCGTCACGACCGCGAGATGGCGCGTAAGCCGCTCCGTGTCCCACATCCCCTTTGCCGCCGACTTCCACAGCCACGGACCGAGCGCGTCGGACGGCCCTCGGATGCCGGACATTTGGTGCAGGACCCTCTCGAACGCTCGTGAGCCACTCCCGGTGCGCCTCTGGAAACCGTTTGAGGCGGCAAATCGGGCCTCGTGTTTGTCGACGCCTTCGTAATAGTCATCGTCATCGTCCTGGCTCGCGTTAGGCGTGTCACCCCTGCCACTCTACCATGCGTCTGTTGTAATGGGCCTCGATCAGCCTTCCTACGGCATTGTGTCCGCTATCTAAGGCCAACCGGAGTGCGTTTTTGTGATGACAGCCGCCTGGGTCGTGAAGGTTGGCACCAGCATGGAGCAGCAACTGCACCATATCGATCCGCCCATGCTTTGCAGCTCCCTCTAAGGCAGTTCTTCCATACTCCGAGGCCCTGCTGCTGATTGGGGTAGCCCCAGCATCGAGAAGTATCCTAGCAATTCCAACATAACCACCGAGAGCAGCGGCCCGAAGCGACGTCACTCCAGCAAAAATCGCGGCTGGGGCGTTGACGTCTGCACCGGCTCCCAGAAGAATCTGAACCGTCTCGATGCTACCGGCCTCAGCCGCCGCTTGGAGTGCTGTTCTTCCGTATTCACGCGCAGGCGGGGCGTTGACAGCTGCGCCGGCACCGAGGAGAATATCAACAAGATCGGTATTGCCGTTTCTGGCTGCCTCTTGCAGAGCGGTTAGTCCGTACTTCTCCGCTACTGGGGCGTTGACGTTTGCGCCGGCACCGAGGAGAATATCAACAAGATCGGTATTGCCGTCTCTGGCTGCTGCTTGCAGAGCCGTGCGGCCGCCCGGCCTGGGTGGGGCGTCGACGGCCGCACCAGCATGAAGAAGCATCCGAACCAGCTCAACACTACCGCTCGATATCGCCGCTTGGAGGACGGCGCTATCGAAACTTAAATACCTTGGATGGGGATGGATCTTTGCACCTGCATCAAGTAGAATCCGTGCTAGCTCGATATTACCGTGCGTGGCCGCCACTTCGAGAGCGGCGCTTTTGAGTGGCCCAGTGCGGGCGTTGACGTCCGCGCCGGCATTAAGTAGAATCCGAGCCACCTCAATATTACCGTTCTCAGCTGCCGCTTTGAGAGCAGTGCCGCCGTCTCGCCCCGAGGTGTTGACCTCTGCGCCAGCATGAAGTAGAATCTGAACCAGCTCCGCATTGCCGTTCTGGGCTGCGGCTTCGAGAGCGGTTCCTCTGAATGGCACCGCTGACGGTGCGTTGACGTCGGCGCCGTCATGCAGTAGAGTCTGAACCAGCTCGATGTTATCGGCCCTGGCTGCAGCTTCAAGAGCGGCTATTCCGTGTGGCTCCGCTTTCAGTTGGGCGACAGTTGTTGCATGCGGGTTGTCCGACAGGGCGCTGACGTCCGCACCGGCGCCAAGGAGAACTCGAACAAGCTCAATATTACCGTTCTCAGCCGCAGTTTCGACAGCGGTCCCGCCGTATCCCCCTGCTGGCGGGGTGCTGACGTCTGCACCGGCAGCGAGGAGAATTTGAACAAGCTTGATATTACCGTTCTCAGCCGCGGCTTCGAGAGCGGTTACGCCGTTTCGCTCTGCTGGCGGGGCGTTGACCTCTGCACAGGCATGCAGTAGAATTTGAACTAGCTCGATATTACCGTTCTCGGCTGCCACTTGGAGGGCTGTTCTCCCGCGTGTTTGCGCTGGCGGAGCGTTGACATCTGCACCAGCACCCAGAAGAATCCGAACCGTCTCGATGCTACCTGCCTCAGCTGCCGCTTGGAGTGCTGTTCTTCCATATTCGCACGCCGGCGGGGCGTTGACAGCTGCGTCAGAATTCAGGAGTACCTGAACCAGCCCAATATCACCGTTCGCAGCCGCCGCTTGGAGAGCTGTGACTCCGTACTTCTCCGCTGCCGGGGCGTTTACGTCTACACCGGCACCGAGAAGAAGATGAACAAGTTCGCTATTACCGTTCCCAGTAGCCGTTTGGAGGGCTGTTCTCCCTTGCGTTGTCGCCGACGGGGCGTCGGCGTCGGTAGTGGATATCCGCGTCGGGTCGTAGTTGTTGTTCTCAGGGTCCCCCCCAGGCCAAAGTAAACAGCCATTTGGCATGGGAACCTTGAATTCGGGTCAGTCCCCAAATGAAGGCACTCCTTCACGACTTCAGCACTACCACACATTGTGGCGTGCAGGAAAAGCTTTTCTGCAAACGCTTCAAATATCGGTCCTTTTGTTGATAGGAGAGACCTGTGAAGCTGCACACCTCTCCCACCTTGGAACAAGTTGGCTATCAAGGACTCCACTTGTTCTGTGTTCAGCATATTGTTCGTCAGTAAATATGTCGCAATGCTGATATTTTGAACGGCCTTGTCCACCGTTATGAGACCTTGCTGGCCCGACAAGCCCGTCATTGAGTCCATATCGTAAACTCTGTGGAGAAGGGCCCGCAGACGATCATGATTGTGGCCGGTTGTCCTTGATCGACTTGCAGGGGCCATTGTAGTAGCCCCACTCTGTAGGACCAGCTTTTCCAGTATTTGGTGACTTTCGGTATTCGACTGAACCCCGTTGCTAGTATATGAACCGAACCGGTCGGTAGCAACGAATAGGTCTGCGTAGGAGCTTGCTACTATGATGTCAGCCAAAGATGCCCTCGGCCGTGGACGCCCGTGTACGAACCAGTGGGTTCAGTCACGTCTAAAACCCGAATCCAAGGGAGCTGGTTAAAAAGCGGATCGGCTTGTAAGTGCGGCGGTGTGCAGACCACGACCCCTTCCGGGGTCGCTGGGGTTGGCGCTTGAGGATGTAAGCATACGCATAGGAAGCGGAAATAGTTGGAGGCGTTACCATCTTGAGACCAATACGGAAACGTTGCATCGTAGCCGTGGCGCGAGAGCTCCTTCCTTATTTTCTTGGCAGGAACAACCTCGCCGCCGATCCTCACCTCACTCTCTTTGTCGTCTCTCTTCCTTTTTGTAACCTTACGTGCAACGGCTTCCCAGACATCCTTTTTCTTGTTCTTGCGGAAACCCCACTTCTTGAAATGCTTTTCGTATTGAGCTTTCCTTAAGACGTGTCGTTAGCGGGTGTGAAGAGGGCGCTTGGAAGAGTAGTGCTGTACGTGGCAGTGAACCCGTGTTTTGCGGTCATTTCATGTATCAGGCCATCCGGTCCTTCGAGCGTTCTATTCTCTGTAAGGTACAGGGACCGAATGGTGGCCTGATGGGACTTCCAGTCATCTTCGATGGGGTAAGCGGGCATCTTGAGTTGCACACAGAATGAGAAGGTTGGAAGGAAGTTTGACCGTCCTCAATCCGCGGGTGAGATCAAGTATTTGTGTCCGCCGCTCTTGAGTGGGGTTCGAGGAGCAGTGCAGGCACGCGGCGCCAAGCGACCGCCTCGGCGACCAAGCGGCAGCTGTCGCCTTGGCCGGTCCCAAAATCTGCGACGCACACTCAGCCTCACTCTAGTTGGGCGGCACCTGCGTCCTCCTCTTCATTGGCCGGTCCCAAAACCTGCGCGCACACTCAGCCACATGGTGGGAGGATCGCCGACCTTGCCAAAATCTTCCCGCATCACTAGCCACAATCGCGACCTCGCCCCAGCATGGCCAACAAACGAAGAGTCCCGATTCGCTTTTGCCAGAATCTCGTAGCGTTGTGGCGCCGACATCTATTCAAAGTCGTGCAATGCATAGGCGAAGGGTGAGATTGGTTATGCGGACGAGGCCTCGCAAGTATGCACCCGTGTATTTAAACCATTCCTCAATGCGACGAATCTCCTGAATTACCAGCGCCTTTGACTACATAACTCAGTACCACAATGGCATTATCCGTGGAAGCTCTGATCGCTATCCTCACTCTTATTGTCACCTGCCCATCGGCATTTATCGTCGTCTGGAGAGCATACCGTACCCGCACCAGGCCCAAGACGAGACAGGGTAACCCTTCCCCAAGTACCGGTATTATGACAGTCACGGTACATTGGCTTAACCCCGAACGTCTAACAGGCAATCGTCATTCTCCGCGCGGCTACTGCCACATGTACTACCTATTCATGGAGAGGAAGGTGCAAGTCATAGGCCTGGCCCCTGAGGACACAACTTGTAAGCCCCCACGGCGGATGATTTGTTCTACATTGCTAATTGCTGCTTGGGACAGTGGCAACACCATTAATCATCCCGGAAGAGAGCGTTTGACCAGCTCGTCCAGGTCGGGCAAGCTGCCGTGGGTCGATAAAGGCTATCGCGAACCGGGGCCGGTGGGGTCCGAGGTCCTCGCGGAAGTCTTTCACTCTTCTTCCGATACGACCCAATATCTCGCGAGGCGATTGCCCTTCCCGAACGACTGCAACAGTACTCTGGGCCATCTGTCGCAATTTTCGCTTTTCGCGACATGCTTGGCTGCGGTCCAGTGCGTGCTCATGTTGGAACGGCCCATGGTTAAATGACCGCAGTCGCTACAGCGGTAGCCGGTGTATGTCCTCAGCTCGGGAATGGGCCGACTGCCGTTGCGAGGAAGCACCACACTTTCAGGGTCTTCGAAGGAACGACCAGAACAAAATGAAAGTATCCTTCGTAGGGTGTCCCCCTTCTGACCATGGCGTCTCCTAAAGTGCGTTTCAACACCTTTCCCCGGTTTGAGGCCCGCCCTGCAGATGAGGCAAAGCAGGATGCAATGTTCGGGCAGTATGCATAACAAGTCTCCCATTTTCTCACGGAACCCTGGCACATCGCCTCGCGTGCGAAGATCGTCCCAGGTATTGCCGTAAAAGGCGTCGGCTTGTCTCTGTCGAGTGATTGAGTTCGGCTGCTGTGATGATAGCATGTCGGTCGCGTGTGTCTTGCGCCGCTTTGCAGAACTCTTTCCATCCGGGGTCGACAGCTCATGCTCTAGAGCAAGCAGCGCAGGTCTTTTCCGGGATGCCGCGTTCGGGTCAACGGCGCCGAGCGGATTGCGGACTTTCGGCAGTGATTTGCTAGGCTGGCGAATGAATTCGTGCCATTTAACCGAAGCCCACTCATAGGCACGTAGCAATGCGGGCTGAAGTTGGTGAGGGAAGGCGCCGTCAAGGCCGTAAGTGATTCCCCGTTGCAAGGGACGATGGCCGCTTTGCCACGCAAAAACGACGTTCAAGTCCGCATGCGCGGTCGAGTCATCGTACCGATTGAAAGGCACCTGTACCTCGCGAATGTGTTTCTCCGTGATACCGATGGCTACCTGGCGATAAAGCTGGGCATGGACCTTGACGCCCCAGACTTCCAATGTGGCTTGCTGCAGGATGATTGCCAGGCGCGATGGCTCCCATACCTTCTCATCCGACTGAAACAAGAATCGATTTCGCTGCATGAAACAGCTACCTTCGTACTCACCGAGTCGTTCCCGCCGGAGCAGACAAGCAAGCCGACGCACGCAAACCAGGTACTGGAACACCACAATGCCCAATCGCACAGGTAAAAAGCGGACGACATAGAATTCCCGGTTGGTCTGTCGCTTTGCTTTGTGGTGTCGAATGATGTATACGAGGGAACCGTTCCAGATCCAAATTCCACAAGACGACAGACCGCTCTCGGCCTGCTAGTAGTGGGCGTACCCGCAGCACCTCTCCACAAGCTGCATATGGATCCACGTAGACCCCTACTCCGACACTATCCAGTATCGCGCGAAGCGACCTCTCGAAAATGTTTGCAATAATACCGCCTCCCAGCGTTTACGTCCAGATTCCTCGCTAGTACCACCGCATCCACTAGCATGCTGGACTATGTTATTGCGGTTTATCGTCCGGTAGCAGCATCCACCACAGCTGTAGCCACTAAGTCCCTGCACATAGATCCCGGCCACCCCCTGTTATCGGCCGCCCAAAAAAAAGTGATCGGTTTTCACGAAGACCAATTCAATCGCCTGTCACTGCCTACCAACACCCACTACGATACAATCGTCACCAATTTCTGAAAGTTCATCTTCAGTTCTATCAGGGTCTCCATTCTCAGCTGCATTGACCTCCGCCTGCGCCCGCCGCACTGCCTCAACGTCGGCGAACCTCGAATTCGGGCTCGTTTCCACCCTCTTCCTCTTCTTTGGCTTTACGGCCGCCAATTGTGTTTCCAGCGCTTGAATCTGTAATTGAGCTTTTGCCAAGAGGCCGTCCTTTTCATCAAACCCCTTCGTAATCTTCCTGAACAGCAGCCGCTTCGTGGGCACGTCGTCGTCGAGCTGGTTGAATTGAAGCACTTGCACCTTCAGATCTTGAGGGCGCCTCGGAGTCGACCACGCAATCTGCGATGCGTCTGATTGCCATCCCGGCGTAGAAAAAGGGCTCCTGAAGGCATCGGGCGCTTTCTTCGCATCCTTCTTGCCCTTGTTGCTGTTCTCCAGCAGGAGAGGGCTCAAAAGTGGCTTTGCCACCGACACCGGCCACAAACCCGTCGCTTTCCACCCACCCTTGATGTTTGACGCCGTAAGTGCTTGCTCGCGCGCTTTCTGATAGCAGGAAAGAAAGTTTTGCTTGCCGACCGCGCTCGAATCGGTCAAGAGGCTGAGAAATCCGACCTGCTTGCGGTAGTAGTGCTTCAGAGGGGAGAAGACAGACAAATCGAGCGGTTGCAACACATGAGAGGTATGAGGAGGTAGAAAAAGAAGATGGATCTTATGCTGGTAGCATAGATACATGAACTCCACTGTCTCGTGACTCTCGTGGCCGTCTAATACCAGCAGTCTTCGCTCCGAAGGATCGGACGGCTGGGTTCTCGAAATGAACATCTTCTCGAGCCATTCCACCGCAGTCTGGTCCGAAGTCCAGCCGTTCTTCGTCGCAGTGAACTGCCAGTCGCTAAAAAGACTGAGATCTTCCGGGAACCATTGCTGCTGGACGGACTTCCCTTTGAAAATGACGAGAGGAGGTAGGAAGGTGCCCGCGGCGGACACGCACTCGATGAACGACGTCCAGACGCGAGAACCAG
>NW_017264065.1:45182-55509 GCF_001653265.1 Purpureocillium lilacinum
CTCAGTATACCTCATCTTAATTAACGCTCAAACGTACATGCCAACTTTTAGATGTTTTGGAGATGACGTGGCGAAATTCTTGGCCGTTGAAGTTTGCATTGCGTTTTGGGTTGGGCACCCATCATGGGTGCCCAAAACAGGGGGGTGCCCATTTCTATGTGCAGGGACTTATATGTCCCCAGGGCCGGAACTGGGCGGCTCCTGTCCGCAGGTAATGGGGCTGTGCTCGGGTCTTTGAAGGACCAACCTGAACAGAACGACAATATTCGCCGGAGTGCATCATTTTTGTAGTGGTGGACGTCGCGAAAGTGTCTCTCGATGCCCTTACCTGGCCGGACTGCTACCTTGCAAATCAGGCAGACAAGGATTTCGCAGTCGGTCAATATCGAGAGCAGCCCTTCAAGCTTCACATGCGGTCCTTGTAGAGTGAGCTGCCTGCCCGTAGAAGACTGAACGATAGGTGAGTGCGACTCTGCAGCGGAATTGTTCTGGCAGGCGTTGCATCGGCTCTCTCATCGGTGTTCGTATTGGTGGCTCGTTAGCATTGACTATCTTTCTTCGTTTGGCAGGATGAGTGTGTTCCGGGAAAGGATGAGTAATGGTGTCGATAGTCTCCCGCTGACTGACATCATTGCCTTGATTCAATGTAGTGTTACATGGTTGCGCAGCCGATGACCGCATCCGACTAGGCTGGTGAAGAAATTCGTGCCAACGAGTTGATGTCCACTCATAAGCGCGTAAAAGAGCCGGTTGGAGACGATGGGGAAATGCACCGTCCAATCCATAAGTAATGCCACGCTGTAAGGGTCGATGACCGCTTTGCCAAGCAAATGCCACGTTCAGGTCCGCATCAGGGCTGGAGTCATCATAACGGTTGAATGGAATATGTACCTCTCGCACATGCTTCTCCGTGATCCCGATAGATATTTGACGATATATGCGTGGGTTGACTGCCTGGTTCCAGATCCTAGATGTCGCTTTCTTGAGTATCGTTGTCAATCGAGACGGTTTCCACGCCTTCCCATCCGTATGAAACAGAAGGTGACACGGGCGTGGAAGCAAAGTTGGGTCGTGGAAGCCAAATTGCTCTCGCCTCAACAGGTCTGCGAGAGGTCGTATGCAGACCATATACCGAAACATAACCACTCCTAGTCGCGCAGGGAGGAACCGGGCCACATAGAACTCCCGATTCGTTAGACGCTTCGACTTGTGATGCCGAATGACATATACCATAGATGCATTCCAAATGAATATGCCGCGACTTGACAAGGGACTATTTTCCCTGTGAAGGGTTAGTAGCTCGCGTATTCGTGGAACCTGGCCACACGCCGTATAAATACCCCCGAGCAACATCTCCTCAAGCTCAACTGTCGCCTTGAGATATGATGCGACCGAACTCCAACTCCACTGATTGTGCCTGGTAAGCCCGTCTGGGGAGCAAGCG
Organism: Purpureocillium lilacinum; assembly: GCF_001653265.1. Taxonomy (NCBI): domain Eukaryota; kingdom Fungi; phylum Ascomycota; class Sordariomycetes; order Hypocreales; family Ophiocordycipitaceae; genus Purpureocillium; species Purpureocillium lilacinum. The sequence goes on from NW_017264065.1 coordinate 46,627, forward strand.
CGTATGAGCAGGCCCCGATATTGTTCATCAAGACCGTTGCGGGCGTTATTGACGAAAGAGTAGCCACATTCGGCATTTGTCATGTCGTCTGTCATTGTTGTCAGATCTACATCTGACTCCATGCCAAGCATTAGTTGCGTGCTCGTGGCTTCGGCTCGGGAGATAAAGTATTCGGTAAGCCGCCGAAAGTTCGTCATCGTCAATGCATAGCGCTCCCCATAGTAAACCGTTTCCCCGTCATCACTCCAGCGAAGTAGAAACGGAGGGGCTTCCGTTCGGCCGACAGTGCGGGCAAAGTCTCGTAAGCTCTGCAACTCGACCAGGGCGGATTGTGAGCCAGCAACCATGTACTTTGCACGAATTTGATTGAGTTTGTCAGCCTGTTGAAGCCGCGGCCGTTGTGTAATACCGAGAGTAGCGTATGAGCGGGTGGGGAGGGCCCGCTCGAGGAAGATGAGGCGTTGGATGTAAATTAGAGGCGAAAGGTGTGGGCAAAATTGTCTGGCTGATAAGAACTGCCTGCAGTTGGGAGCAATACCGATGACTCCACTAAAGCGAAGAAGCAAGGTGGATTCGGGCCGACCGTCGAGAAAGGATTCCGTGCATAAGGTAAAACTCAGTTGAAAGAGGAGCTCCAGAAGTGTGTTGCAAAACGCCAAAGCAGATTCATGACCGGTGTCTGCCCGGGAAGTCGACGGTTCCCGGTTGGTTTCCTCGTCGTCCTCGCTCAGATACCAATCGTCCTCTAGATCATCAAACTCATCCAAGTCTGAGTCTTCTGTATCTCCATCCTCCTGATTCTCGCAATCCTGATGGTGATCAATGACTTGTGCTAGTCGAGTCTAAGTTTCTTACGCACCTCAAAGTTAGTAGCCTTAAACTCAAAAGCTGAGTCTGAATTTTCGTACTCTCGATTCAGTCGTGGCCACCCTCCTGAAGAAGGGTCGACGAAATCCCAAACGGGATGTTCCCAGATATGCCGTATTTGACCCGGAACCTGTCCACGGAGGTTGATTTTCGTCATGCATTTTCGAAGCTCAGTATCCATGAGCCACAATCGAATAGTAAAGATGATAAATCTTTTCCAAGCAGTCCGATACTTGCGTCGGCTGCTGGGATCAGCCACCAGGGTGAACGGTTTCTTGCCAGACCAGCCGGTTTTGGAACTGAGAAGCCAGCACAAGAGAGAGCGGCTAGTCTGCCGGACAGTATCCTCGCACCGATCCAGCATACAATCCAGAGCACTGGCAATGCATGACATCTTTCGTTCGTCGTCCAAAGGGCTTACAATTTCAGGGTCTCCCTCGCAGGGCCCATGACCTAAGACATAGTCTGTTTGCAAATGTCTGTCCGGCAGCCGCGATAAGGCCCGCAAGATGTCCCACCGACAGTTTTGGAACATGAACGGCCACTGCGTGCGTTCCAGCCACAAACTTGTTGTTGCGAATGAATCGTCCCCTGGCGCGCCACTACTCGCCAGCCGTGCTTGGTTTTGCGCTTTCTGGAATTCGTGATCCCGAAACAGAACCTCTTTGAAGTGTGCGGATATGTTGGCGACATGTGCAGGTCCGGCATGTGTTGAATCCTCTGCCGAGGAGCATATCTGCGGAAGCGAAGTCCATCGATCGTTGTTCAAGCGGCCTACTTCGAACCAGCCGCTTCCGGACCCAGACACAAAGAACCGCTGGCAGTGCACATGGCACACCCACGGCAGGGTAACCGCGGGGCGTGGCCCGCCATCAACAGGTCTTCCTCTGGACCTCGGATTTTTCCAGCCATGCTGCTGACGACAATGGGCCTGGATCTTCTGAACTTGCCGGCAAATGTACGGGCATTTTTTGCATCTCAGCCCGTCTGTTTTGGGCGCCGCAAGGTGACGTATTGGTTCTATCGTTGGCGGCGGAAATTCAGTCTTCCACAAGTCTTTTCGATTTCGTATCAGATTCGGAATGTCGTTGATGCACCGTGTGACAGCGTGTCGTTGCACAATTGGGAGGTCTCGATGTCGATTCTGTAGATGGGAGGCTGCCTCATCCGCAACGCAGCCATACTCGCACTTCACGCATATGACGATAGAATACTCTGGTAAATGAACAAATGGATACATGTTGGCATTAGGTGGCATGGGCCGTTGCTGCGATGAGCAAACGAACTTATGGACGTGATGCGATCAACGTTGAGCCGGTCGTCAATGTTATGGACTCGACGCGTGCCTTTTCGTGTTTCATGTGACGCGTTTTGACGTTGCAATCTACCCTGATCGGCGAAGGCCGTGCAGGCATCCTCCTCATTGCCAGCCAATCAGGAGTCTCGTTTTGCTGGAAGCTACACCCTACCGGAAAGACAGGGGAGGCAACCCACTCTGGGGTTGCGCAAAGGGCCTTGAGGAACGAAAGCGTGAGTTTGGAGGGGACATATTGATTATCGATGGTATCGAAGGTTTTAGAGGATCGAGAGTGCGATTAATTGGAGACTATTTGAAGGGTTCAGGGTGGTCGCGGGACTGATGCGGGCTGTTCAGTTTATGAACCGTGTGTGGCCTCCGCTGTACCCCGGCGATTGTTATGGCTGCGTTGCCACTATTGTCACGACTGTGATTGCCGTATGCCAGAGCAGCCAATACGCGGGCTGCACCTGGGACCATCCCGGCAGGGCTAGGCAAGGCCCGTGCCCTAAAGGGCAACGTTAGGGGCCGTCACAACCGCCACACCATAAGTAGGTGTGCATCCTCATCCTACTTCCACCGCTGCCTGGATGTCGCCTCTCCCGAGCCTGCTAGCTAGCCGTATCTCGGCGGCTTCCGATCGACGGTAGATCCCTCCGATTATAAATGACGCCTCCTGGCAAGTGCGGCAATGCCGCTTGTGCAACGTTGTCGGCTTCGCCCTCAGACTTGAACTCTCTTCGGTTATGCTCGAGATGCCGCCGGACGGCATATTGCTCCCCTGAATGTCAGTCCGCGGCTTGGCCGTCGCACAAGGGAGGATGTGTCCGGCCTAATTATATCATCGAGTTCCACCTAGCCCCGGCGCAAATTGCGAACCCGCCGGTGACGCGGATCTTGTCATACCCCGCGCAAGCCGTCTTCTACATGCTTCATCTGGCGCTGCAAACAGCGTTTGGTTGGGCGACCACGCACTCGTTCGACTTCGCAGTCGTGGACCCAGACTATCGCGAGCCCGAAGACATCATGGAGATCATCAGCAGGCGCACTGCCATGGGTCCGACCGGCGATCAACTACCTCCAGCTTCCGCCCCGAGGGCATATCTCTTCCGTGTCGTGGACCCGGTTAAGCAGACGCTGTTCTCCGGCATCGATCGCATGCACGAGCCGATGAGACGGCACCCCAATACTCCAGAGAAGAGAGCCGACAATTATAAGCTGAACGAGCTATTCGACGATGAACGGTTCCGAAGTCTGTACAATGGCAAAGTGACCTCCCGCTGCACTCCTGTTCTGACCTGTAGCTAGGTCGCCAGATTGTCTATACGTACGATTTCGGTGACAATTGGGAGCATCATCTAAGGATCTTGGGACGTGCCGATCCCACCACCGACTTTATCTGCCTCGACGGGTCCGGGCACTATGTGGCGGAAGATTCAGGCGGTGCTGGGGGATGGGAGGATGTCAAGGCGGCCTACCGAAACCAGAGCCCGACTAAGGAGCAGATGCAGCGTCGGCACTGGTTCGAAAGGCAAGCCAGCAATCTCGACCCGAGGGGGCTTGCGGGGGATCGTGCACATGCATGGGACCGAGCCAAGATCAACCGGGAACTCGAGACCGACACGATGTTTGAACGCTTCCAGAAGATGGGAGACACTTCTGATGCCTACCGAGATCGCGCTTCTGCAGAGCTTCGATCTGGATGATACTATTCTTGTCCGCACGCCGCAGACTAGGCAGGGCTAATGGGTGCATTCACATCATCCATCTCAAGTCTAGCTAGAGATCCATGTGACCTCATTACAGAGGCGGGGCCTACGCACCCTACTGTTGGCCCTAGAATCGTCCGGAAGTAGTGGGACCTTTCTGACAGGATCTGTCCCGCTGCCCAGTGCGGCCATCTCAGGCGACGTCGACAACTCGTTCAAGTTGGGGCAACGGCACTACCATGACCAGGCGCACACACTGTAGAAGAGGTTCACGGGTCGTCATGCTGGACGGGCAAATGCTCGCCGCGGGAGACGCGGAGTTGCAGACGCTGCTGAAGCGGATTCGGCAGGGCGTGCAGGACCAGACGGACTTGGATCTCCTCAACTCAAGGTGCTACCGGGAAGGCAGGCGGATCCCGTGGGAATCGGGCATCACCGTAGTGACGCCGCTGAACAGGAACCGCTGGAACCTCAACATGGAGGCAACCTTGGCATTCCAGATGCAGCAGCGGTCGACAATGCGCATCTTCATATCCGAGCACAAGTGGAAACAGGGCCAGCCGACGGAGGAAGAAGCGGTGATGATGCTGAACCAGGGCGACGACAGCGCGATCCCCGTGCCGGCCATCTTCATGTTCGTGCCGGGCATGCCGGTCGTCGTGAACCGCAACACGACTTGTTAACGGAGCCGCGTACAGGGCGGTGGAGGTCATCGTAGACAAGTCGCATCCGGGGTATCAAATCTCGGCCGGTATTACGATCCACTTCGGGCCGCCGGCGGGAGTAATACTGGAGTCGGGAACAACCGAAGAGTTCCACTTTGTTGGAATGCCACCAGGCACGATCCTGATGACGCCAATGAGCGTTAGTATCCCGTGCCAACGGAAACGGCCGTGGCAGCAGAACGACGTCAGCCGAAAAGGGTTGCCGTGCGCGGCGGCCTTTGCGTGTACGGACTACAAGGTGCAGGGCGGGACCTTCGATCGCGTGGCGCTGGAGTTGCGTGGCACGAGGACGACGAGCACGGACGGACGCGCCATCCCGTCGCAGTGCGACCCGTACAGCTTGTACGTGCAACTCTCACGCTGCCGGACGCTGGACGGCATCATGCTCGTGTCGAAGGTGCGGGAGAGAGACCTTGTTGGGAACCGGGTACCCAAAGAGATGACTGCCGCACAGGGCAGACTCGAGAGACTGAGCGAGAAGACAGTCGGGGAGGCCTTGCGCTGGGTTGAGTGACGTTTGGCGGAAAAGCTAGGGCGGCTGTGGCTGTGGAGGCGTTTGGACAACAAGGGGCGATGGGAAGGCGGTGGATGGCGACGAGTCGCGCCGCGGGCGGGGGAGCTGGGACCGGGGGCACGGCGACACGAACCGGCTCGGCGACCAATCATGACAGACCTTTTAAAGGCACAGGGTGGGCTGGAGGCGGGGCATAAATCCTTTCGTTCCTCAAGGCACCGTTCTGGCCGAACGATGGGTGGCCCGGCTTACGAGCCAGCTTCATCAACACTTGCCTGCGCGTCCATCGCCAGTCGCCAGTCCTGAAATTAAACTGCCTGCCATGCTTTCCACGCCCGGCAACGCCTTCCCCACGCCCGTCAGGGCAAACCCAGAGCCCCCGTCATTTGGAGACAGGATGGCCAAGGAGTATCAGCGAGTGGCTCCGTTCCACGACTTGAGCCGGAGCGAACGAAAGACGCCGCATCCTGGGTCGCTGCCGCAAATCAACGTCCTGCATCCGACACAAACGAGCAGCCCGACGCCACAGCATCCGCCACCGTCGATCTTGAACGCGCAAGTGGCCGCTCAGCTGGCGCTCTCGCATGTCACCTATACACAGAGACGGACGCAGAAGGAGGAGATGCTCTCGGGCCGGCATTACTATCCGTCTGACAAGGAGCTGTATCTGGAGCGCGAGCGCTGCGCCGTTGCCTGTCGGCGCTTCAACAGCCTGACGGGGGCTCCATCGCACGGTGTCTCGCCCGCTGAGCGAGCCCGCATTTTTCTCGAGATCCTGCAGCCCCGTGAGCTCGTACGGATGACTCCCAGCGAGGCGTCCCCCGTCACCAATGTCGGTCGCGTTGGCCGGCACGTTGCCGTCGAGACACCCTTTACGTGCGACTACGGCTATAACATCAATATCGGCCACCACGTCTTTATCGGGCGGAACTGCACCATCAACGACGTCTGCGAGGTCAAGATTGGCGACAACTGCGTCATTGGCCCCAACGTGAGCATCTTCACGGCTTCTCGTCCAATGGATCCCAAGACGAGACAGGGCGGCCAGGGGCCACAATTTGGCCGAGGCATCACGATTGCGCAGGACTGCTGGATCGGAGGAGGCGCCGTCATCCTGCCGGGCCGCACCATCGGTAAGGGCAGCACGGTCGGTGCTGGTTCCATCGTTACCAAGGTTTGTTATGCGCAATGTTACGGTGTGACCAATGTAGCTTACGGCTTCTCGCAGGACGTCCCGCCCTTCACCGTCGTGGCCGGCAATCCAGCACGCGTTCTACGCGGCATCGGCGACGCGCCATAGCTCGTGTCGTGGTGGCGTCGCGGATGCAGCCACAATTGTGTCTGGATGCGGGGCACATGGACAGACTTGACAAGCGTCACCTTCCAGGATGCATAAAGACGGGGGTGTTTTTTTTCTCTCTCTCTTTGAGTTGAACAACCCTTGACTTTTTTTTTTTTTTTTTTTTGCTTTTTGTCGAGAGGAAAACAAGACATGCACCTGAGTGTCGGCCCAACCTCGGGCATTTGCAACCAGAGATGGTGCATTACTGCCACGCGCCCTTGTGGCTAGCAGCACCTTGTCGAAAGACAGCCCGGAGCAACATGATCTCTTTGGATCATGCACAGAGTCGTCGTTCGTGGTAGACGACCTTCACTTTCCTCGCCGTGAGCAATGGTTTGTGTGAACCCGTTCACCGCACGTAGAGTGCACGCCCTGTGGCTTTTGTTTTCCGCCCAGTCGGAGATGCATGGCCTTGAGCTGATTTGCATCGTGCAAACAGAATTGGTCGCTCTCGTGGAGAGACACCTGGTGCTTTGGCCATGGACACTGCCTCGTTGCAAATGGAGTTCCGGGAGGACGAGGTCACCCATTGTGCGAACGACGCTTGTTGCTCACACGCAACGTGTGGTCCGATGAAGATCGTTCTACAGGGGAGGGCTTTGTGCCGACAGTGGTTCTTTCTTCGATGGCAGCCGTCGACTTTCTCATCCCTTCGGATGTCACGCGCGAGTTGCGAGCCTGGTTAAGACGGTACCAGTACCGCTACTGCGCCTCGCTGAGCCGTGTGGGCGTGCGAGATTGTGGCAAGATCGACCATGGCTTTTCGGAAGCCCACTGTCCGAGTTCTGCCGCACCTTCCGGCTAGAGGTCTCCTTGATGCGCCCCGACGTATGGTGTTTGGCTTGTTGCATGGATGCAGACAGTGACGATGTGTCCTTTTGGGTGTCTTGCATGACCAACTGGCAGGAGGGCAGGTTTCTTTTTGGCGACAAGCGGTTGATCGAACACGTCGTTGACGAGGCAAAGGCAGCGGCGGGAGCGACCCGGTTCTATCTAGAGCAGGTGTAACGGCCGTGGTTCTTGCGGTACCCACCTCGCGAGGGATGCAGCATTCCCCATTCGGTGGCCACAATACCTTTCATGCAGCGGAATTGGAGTTAGACGAGCACTTGTACACCCACAAAGATAATAGACTTTTATTCACTGATACCGATCCTCGTTTTAACCGCCGGAGGCCTCCACTGCCCATTACGAACGCCACCCGCAGGGTTTCATCCCGAAGCGTAGCGTAGGGCATTGCATGCCCTTGACTTCTGGAAGTCACTTCCACAGCTTAGCTGTGTGCCGGAGACGACCGGTCCATGGGCGTAGCGACGGCAAGTGGTGCATACGCCTAGTGGAAGGTGTACGTCCAGCGCCGACCAGCGGCGGGACGACACCCCACGTGATGGGACTCTCGCGCCTCATGGACATAAAGACGACAGGATTTCGGTCTACAAGGTTTGGATGGCAGTTGAGCGATACAAATCATACAATGGCAACAATAAACATATTTACTCCACTTGCTGTCCCCTGAGCGTCTTTAGCGGCTCTCAATCTCTCAGCCAGTTCTGTCTTCTCCTTTCAACATTCGCGGGAACGTTTTGGAGCATTCAGCGAAGCTCGCTGAGAGCTGGTATGGCTGTGGTTGTAGCCCGTCATCAGTTGGACCCTTGGCGTACACTACTGTAGCTTGTAACCAGATTGGCAATTACAGTACTGGTCATCGATGCCGCAAGGAGACACCGGTCGCCGAAAATAAGTAGCCAATCTCGCTTTCGGTGAAGCCGCTTCAATTCGCTAGCAAAGGCACTTCAATGCTCGCTCCCATTTGTACTCTCTGACAGCCGTTTCCGCACCATATGTTCGCAGTGTCACCAACGCCACCATTGCTCGTCCACCATAGAACCCAATAAGCAGCCATGTGTAGATCATCCTGTAGGTATCTCTCCTAGGCGTTGACACGCAGCGCCTGCGAGCGCAGAAATGCTGCATGAATACAGCACCGTGTTTGGACGACATGCTGCGGTGGCACGCCATAGCACTTGTACTGCAACTGAGCCGGGGATCTCAACAGATACATTGATTATTCGGTTGCTTGAGACATCATCAGAGGCATCGAATATGACATTGAGATGCGGGGCATCGTCCAGAAGAGCCTTGACACGTTGCTGATAGTCCAGATAGACGGGATCGAGGAATGAGGCAATTCGCTTGCGATCTGGAGGTCTATATGCCGAATTCAACATGTGGAATAGCTTCAGCGTTTCCGGTTCTTCATAGAGGGAGTAGGGTTTGCCGGAGGCAAAGATTGCGAGAGCGGCTTGACGGTCCAATGCATCCTTAGATGCTTTGCTGACGCTATCCAGCTTAGTGCTGATAAGCGGTTGTCGGCTTGAATTGGCTTCATGGAGCTGTCGATATGCAGTACACTGCGTGTGAAGGTGTCG